>JBBPBX010024722.1:0-29457 GCA_038048925.1 Garcialebias charrua
ATATATATATATAATTTATATATATATATACATTTTTTAAGGTTCATTTATAAACTTCATCAACTCGTTTAAAAGTTATTTTCTTTTAATTGAGGATTTTTGGGATTGAAATTGCCCCAAGGCCACACCCTGCCACAGATCTTTGGAGGACACCCCGCTTGGAGATGGTCTTCAACTGGTCTCCATGGGTCAGTCCTCAGTGCTGGTTGATCACCTTCGGTCTCACGCAGGTGGAACCCACTGAGATGAGTTTGTACTCAGTGGTAGCTGTGCCTGGCCCCAGATGCGGCTGTTGGTTGCAGCACTTCCTCTCTACCACGGTCGGCATTTCTCTGCATCTACGGCAGATGCACCATGAAGGTTGTCCAGGTAAAGGAGGGATGGTTGTCCAGGTAAAAGAGGGATGGTTGCTGGTGAAGCAGGTCTGAAATGGCTGAGGACATCAAAAAAATATAAACGTAAAAAACAAACTAACATTGTTACTGAGGCAACACATTACATTATTTTATTAAAAAACAATATTCAATTTTGATCAGGACAGAAAACAACATGTACTTGGATACCAGTTCAATAAATTCTCCCAATAAAAGTTAATGAGACTAACTCGAAAATATAGACAAAATCATATTTTTAACACGCACTAAAATACGTACGTTCAGTGCAAATGTATGTTATACACGAACACAGAATTTTAATTAAGTCATCTTTTTAAAAATTCTTAAATTTATAAAGTTGTACTTTTTCTGTGACGCGGTTAGAAAAATAAAATAATAAAAAAATAAGCTTCAAAGTTATTTATTGTCAATATTGTGCGTCTGTATTATTCTAATTTTATGACCACCAAAATTGCAGCACAGAAAAGCCATAACAATGAACAAATACATTATATAAAAACTGGAGCGTGAGATCGATAGGCGAATAGGTGCAGCATCCGCAGTGAAGCGGGCGCTGTACCGGTCTGTCGTGGTGAAGAGAGAGCTGAGTCAAAAGGCAAAGCTCTCAATTTACCGATCGATCTACGTTCCCACCCTCATCTATGGTCATGAACTTTGGGTTGTGACTCGGAGTAGAGCCGCTGCTTCTCCACATCGAGAGGAGCCAGTTGAGGTGGCTCGGGCATCTGGTTAGGATGCCTCCTGGACGCCTCCCTGGTGAGGTGTTCCGGGCATGTCCCACCGGGAGGAGACCCAGAGGAAGACCCAGGACACGCTGGAGGGACTATGTTTCTCGGCTGGCCTGGGAACGCCTTGGGATTCCCCCAGAGGAGCTGCTCCAAGTGGCTGGGGAGAGGGAAGTCTGGGCCTCCCTACTTAGGCTGCTACCCCCGCGACCCGACCCCGGATAAGAGGAAGAAAATGGATGGATGGATGGATTATATAAAAACAACTATTAAACTTTGGTTTTTGTTTCTGCCTACCGTAATATCTGGTGGAAATAAATTTCATAAACAATATTAGACATACAACCTTACCATCTACATTTTAAAATTGTGTAATAATATTATGATCACAGTTATATTAGTTGCAGTGCAAACCATAAAATAATCTTGACATAAATACAGTTTCCCCTTACTTACCTTGTTTCCAAAACCTGAATGGGAGTCTCCCCAAATTCACTTCTCAGACCTTCCCCAAAGTCATCATCTCTGCATAAAAACATATAATGTAGTTCAAACAATAATCAGATATTCTTTTCAACACATTTATCACACAATGACAAATTTATCTAACATATCAAAGCATTTAGGATGATTTAAAAAATAGCATCAAACAGCCATCTTCCATCCTGTTCTGCTGCTAGAAGTAAAATTTGAACTTTTTACGCTCTCCTTTCATCCTGCTTCACTGCAGGCTCATGTCCGCAGCAGACAAACTCGTCCACCCCACCGCAAGTTTTACAGATTTTATTCCAAAAATTAATGATTTTTGAGGCCCTTTATACAGGTAAACGTCCAAAGAGGTTGACATGTATGCATCAACAACATTTATTGTGTAGTAGAACTAACAGACTTTTCGATTATGAACACCAAATGATCTGCAGACAATATGCTAATTGCTAGTTGTTGTGATCATGCCTCTCTTACACAGACAGCACAGTTACAGTACTTTCATCATATCTGCATTGCTGATCCACAATACAATAAGTTAGGATAACTAAATGTACGTATCGAAACAATACTGAGGTTGAATGAGTTAGCTGCTACCATTAGCATCACGTCAGCTGTAGGCCGGAAAACGGTTTTAGCCTGTTGTAGATAATATCATGGCATTTGCGCTATCACATGTTACCTTTTTGTTATATTTCAGCTCGTTTGGCTGGTAACAAACCCATATAGATTCTGCTCTGCTGGCGGCAAAACAAGGAGGCAGATGAAAGCTTGCTGAACTTTATTCCTATTGATGGCAACGACAACCACAACTCACGAACTGCACAGCTACAGGCTCTCAAGCTAACACACACACACTCTCTTCTTCTACCCGCCCCTCTCGTAGCTCTCTACCACCCTCTCTAGGTAAAGGCTGGGCCTGTAACACATGATTCAAGCAAAGACACTTACTTTTCAAGCAGAAATGTTGCTAACTCTGCATCGCTTTGCAATCCTTTGAGCACCCAAAGCTCTCGCTACCCACCTCCGCCATTTTGAAACAGCTACTGAGACGGGAACGTGCGCGGATGCGCGCAGCAGCTGGGAGAGGCGGGGGAAGGGCGGGGGGAGCTCGTTCATGAAAATAACTCTGTTTTTATTGGCTGGTTAAACACGGGCCGCTCTGGTTTTTATAAATGCTATTTTAACCACCGGGAGACGCCAGAGGAATATAGTATTTCTCAAAGATTACCTGTTTAACATCACTCTGTCAAAAAAATAGTGACAGAGAGAAGAAATATGTTTATAAAAAAGGCTACATACTGAAGCTTTAATGACATTCAAGTAGCGCTGAAAGGCGGAAATGGGTCCGCGCTTCGTTGTTATTTACGTTGTAACATAAGCTGATTTGTGATCAGTTATTAACAAAAATTTAACTCAGAAAAACTAATTCAGCTAACAATTGTTTTAGGGGTTTCTGTAGTTAAATTTGAATGAAATTCAACCCTCGCGCTGAGGTTGTTTGAATGAGTCCCGCCCCTGCTGCAAACAACGAATCAAATGTGAGCAGTACATGATGTGAAACTGGGTCCGTGGGGCGGGGCCCGATAGAACCACGGTGGACATGGTTCCAGAACAACGGTGGATCCCGGGCGGAAAAGGTAAATGCGAACACGCCGGGTTAGAAGCTGGGAGAGCCGGGGAGGGCTGGCCAATAGGAAAACGGCTTATGAGTGCACATCTATTTCCCCAGCTCCCCGAGCGCTGACTACGGCTGCTCACTGTACCACCTGGTGGTGGTTGGGATAAATGCAGAAGACCAATTTCGTCTGTCAAAGTATGGGAACATACACAGATGACAAATGTGACAAATTACAGGGAACCCCCGTGTTACGAACGAGATCGGGACCTAAGAACGGTTCGCAGCTCGATCCGTTCGTAGGTAGGGGGTGAAAATTATATTTAAAAAAAAAAATTATTCATTCATTCATTCATTCAACCTTTATTTATCATGCTAACGGAGCGCGCGCACACATTTAAGCATGTAAAGTAGTGTACTGTAATGTTAAACATTGCTATTCACATTTACAGAATAAATAAAAATATATTTTCTTACTTTGAGATGGTCAAAGCCGACATCTTAGGTTGCCATGCGTTGATTGTTGTCGGGCCGAGCAGCGCGGGGGCCGGCAAGCCACCGCAGCTGCTCCAGGCCTGTGTTAGCTAGCTGGCTAGCTTCTGCTAGCCAAGCCATGAGCTAGTGTTGGAGCGGCGGCGCGATCAATCTGCAGCTTCTGCTGCTCCAGCCGCTGCTCCAGCCTGAGACGTCCACAGAGCTATTCCAGCTAGTAATTAATCCACATGATGCGATCCTGGTCACCAGTGTTCAAAAGGCCGGCTCCCGTGTTAGCTCCAGTGTTAGCTCTGGAGCTAGCCAGGCCGGAGGTGTAGCCAGGCCGGCCGGAGGTGTTCGCACGGCGGCCTGGCACGATCGGCGATAAATCCGCTGCCTGAGACATCCACAAAGTTCACAGAGACGTTTCCAGCTAGTAATTAATCCATATGAAGCCATCCTGGTCACCAGTCTTCGTCCAGCTCTCGGCAGCTAACCTAAGATGGCGTCCGGTCCGGTGTTCTACATTAATTTGTGACCGGAGACCCCAGTGACTGAACCTTAAATAGCGTCCGGTGTTCTACATTAATTTGTGACCGTGTAAACTGAAGACCTACTTCCTGTTTCCCAAAATTGCTCAAAAATTGCTCAAAAATGATCAGAAATGATCTTTTTTATCATAATTATTATTTATAAAGCCTTTAAAACAACCAGAGCTGCAACAAAGTGATGTACACATGAAATTAAGAACATTTAAACACAAAAAAAAAAAAAAAAATATATATTATTTTTTTTTTTAATTCATATTTTTATTAAATATGATATGTTCGTAAGTCCCGTGGTTCGCAGGTCGATGGGGTCGTAGGTCGGGGGTTACCTGTATTATTATTATTATTATTTAGCACCAACAGTCCAGAGGCAGATTAAAGGTGCTATGTGTAACTTTCTGTAGAGCGCAGAACTTAGAAATATTTTCAACAGGCAAAGCATTCTGATCCCTCCCCCTCAGAGCCATATATGGCTCTGCTCCCCCTGGCCCTGCTGAAATTCAAATTCAAGCTCTGTTTTTATTGGCTGATTCAAATTCAAGCTCTGTTTTTATTGGCTGGTTAACGGCGGGTCACTCTGTGTTTTTAGTGTTTTTATAAATGCTGATAGAGAAGCAAGGGGACTATAGTTTTTTTCAGAGATTACTTTGTCTAACATCAGTCTGTCAGTAGATAGTGACAGAGTGAAGAAATATGTTAAAAATATATTGTTAGAAAAGTTACAGACTGCACTACAAAGTTACATAATGCAGCTTTATGGTGTAGTCACACCGAACAGTTTTTCAACCTCCAAAAAGCTCCTCACGCACGCAAGTGGACGCACTTGTGAATGCAGCGTGTTCAGAGCTGAACGCCAGAACGCGAAACAGCTGCTGGGTGTGTGGGAGGAGCTTACCGGTATACAGAGTCCTGCGCACTCCGCCAGGCAAGGAGCTTTTTATTTCCGTCTCTGTGGAGCAGACTTGACTGGTCGTGAAGGACTTGTCGCGAACACACAGCTACAATGAGTTTCTCTTCCATAGTACACGACCTCGCGGGTCTTTTCTGTGTCCCACAAACAATACGTCACATAGTGCGCGCGCACCCTCGTTTCCGCGTCACATAGGGACTCTCCCCCTGACCCCCTCTCTTCTCCCCCGACTCTCCCTGATTGGTTGACACACCAACCAATCAGGTAGAGTTGAGCGGCGTTTGAAAGTTTGAACCGCGAAATCTTCAGCATGTTGAATGCTCGGTTTGGAGGCGGAAGCCGGTTCACGTGCACGGAAAAACGCTTCCCAGCACGCTCAACACGCACGCGACTTGACGCCAGACGCCAAGACGTGGCTGGAAGCGCGTCCACCATTGACTTTACATGTAAACTGGACGCTCCTGCTGCTGAAACGCTGTTCGGTGTAACTACACCATTAAGGTGCTGACTTCATGAACCTCACAACCTCAGGGAAGAAGCTGCTCCTCAGTCTTTGAGGCTCCACAACCTTCAATAGATCATAGTTCTGTGCAGGAACATCATGGAGGTTCATGTTGTAGAAAGAGTTCCTGACAGAAAGCTTTCAGTCCAGACTGCAGCTCAACACAACAGGACGACTGCACAAAAGTTCAAGTCTTTAATGTAATATAGGTGGTGGCCATTAAAGGTGCTATGTGTAACTTTCTGTAGAGCGCAGAACTTAGAAATATTTTCAACAGGCAAAGCATTCTGATCCCTCCCCCTCAGAGCCATATATGGCTCTGCTCCCTTGCTCTGCTGAAATTCAAATTCAAGCTCTGTTTTTATTGGCTGGTTACAAACTCTGTTTTTATTGGCTGGTTAACGGCGGGTCACTCTGTGTTTTTAGTGTTTTTATAAATGCTGATAGAGAAGCAAGGGGACTATAGTTTTTTTCAGAGATTACTTTGTCTAACATCAGTCTGTCAGTAGATAGTGACAGAGTGAAGAAATATGTTAAAAATATATTGTTAGAAAAGTTACAGACTGCACTACAAAGTTACATAGTGCAGCTTTAAAGGTAAAAAGCTTTTGTTACATTTTTCATATTCATCCAATTACTGGACTTTGTGAAATCAGTAGAAATGTTTCAACAAATGCTTCTATTTTTTTCTATCATTTTCATTTTGAACATTAAACATTTCATGACCTAAAAAGCACCTTTATTTTATAGTGGATTAAAGTAAATTAAAACGCTGAAACAAAACGCCTCAATTAAAACTCAGTACCGTGTTTTTATAGCTGCTCTGATCCACGTTGCACACGTGGATCTGTGAATCTGTACCAGTTGACTTTTCTTCACATTACTAAAATAAATGAGCAACAGGGACGTTTGCTGAAGCTCCTGCAGTTTTAACCAGTACCATAAACTGGTCCGAGGCCCGATTCTGTTTCAAAGTTGTCTGACTAGTTTTCTGCAGAGGTTGAGATCAACATCAGAGAGGGACAGGCTGGCAGAGTTTAAACTGTATTTCAGCTCACCTGGCTGCTGTTCAGCTCCGAGTGGAGGTAGACCTGGAGTCCTGTCTGGTTCTGGTCCTCCACACTTCTCTCCATCAGTTTGTGTCTCTCTGTTGTCCTCATCTTTGATTCGATGAAGCTGTAATACCTCAGGCGTGTCATCGTCTTCACTCCTCACTGCGAGCTGCTCTCCCTCCTGATTGGTCCAGAGTTCCTCTTCTTCCTTCTTTATTTGAACAAGTTCTACGTCCTGCTGGTCCAAACTGGAGCTCCGCAGATGAAGGTCCTCCTCTTCTTTAATCACCAACAGCTGCTGGTCCTCTGCAGGAGACACACATCATGGCTAACAGCTACGGCTGAACAATTAAATGCATTTGCAATAATATCGCAATATGATAAAATGAGATTTTCTAATCGCGATGGCTGCAATTTGACTGGTCACGTGACACAAATCTTTATCAACACTTAAAAAAAAACACCACAAAGACATTTATGATGGTTGCATGGCTAGAATGACAACAACCAGTGCTTCAACTTCAAGTAAGCAAAGTATCAGCCGACAGGGATCACTGACCGAACTGTTTGAACTTCAAACAGTAATTTTTTTATATCTAATTTTTTATATTTATTTATTAACTGTCATGTGAAGTTCAGACAGTAGTTAGGAAGTTCACTTAACATGTTTACTATTATGTTTATGAAACAAGAAAAAATAGAAATGGTGAAAAGAAAAGGCATAGATTTGTTTGCTTTATTGTAATCTCTGCTTTAAATAAATCTGACATTGTTTATTATAAAACAGATTGATTTATTGCTTCTGTTTGATGAAAAATACTTTGAGAATATATTTTTTTAAAATCGTATTTTGATCGCAATTGAAATTTATAGAAAAAATGTGCAATTAGATTTTCCAAAATCGTTCAGCCCTACTAACAGCTCTCTGTGCAACCACACAACTGCTGTTGTAATAACTTTAATAGTGAGGAGACAATTAAAAAATAGTTTGCTTATTTTGACGTGGGCTTAAAAGACAAAAATGGTAAGTATTTTACCTGTTCTAGATGCTCTTTACACAAAGTCATGAGCTAACTGCTGGTCCAAATGAAGCAGAAGTGGATTACTGCGGTCTTAAAACAGATCCAATTTTAACCATTTGGTAATTAATTTTACAACATGGATTAGACCAAAAACATGGTTTGGACCAATGAGGAGGCTGGTTGTGTCTACACAACTTTAAAGGTGCACTATGTAATTTCTGGAACACGCTGGCACTTAGAAACATTTTGAACAGAGACTCGTTTCTGGTCCCTCCTCACTCAGAGTCATATATGGCTCAGCTCCACCTCGCTCGCGCTGCAGCCTGGAATGCTCCGCCCCCACTACGTCCCGTCTCAGCCGCTGCGAAGTTCTGTGATTATATGTTAATAAAACGTTCTAAAAAATAAAATAAAACCATGGAGCACTGGTCCAGCAAAACAAAAACACCCTGAAATCTGCAGAGCTTCACGCAGCCACGTTGGACATGATTTAATTCGCTCGTGACAAATCCATTAATTTCCTCATTTCTGTCAGTGAAGGAAGAAGCGATCACTTGACTTTTGGCAAAAACAAAAAACAAAAAAGTCCAGCTCAGGGATGAAGAAGGGCTATTTAATACATTTGTGTCACATACAAAACAGTTTTGCATTGCTTTGCAATTATTTGAATGAGAACGTGTTGGGCTGGGACGTGGGTTAGGGGGTGAGAAGTGAGAAGCTCTGTTTTTATTGGCTGGTTAAAACTCTGTTTTTATTGGCTGGTTAAAACTCTGTTTTTATTGGCTGGTTAACGGCGGGTCACTGTGTGTTTTTATAAATGCTGATAGAGAAGCAAGGGGACTACAGTATAGTTTTTTTCAGAGATTACTTTGTCTAACACCAGTCTGTCAGGAGATAGTGACAGAGTGAAGAAATATGTTAAAAATATATTGTTAGAAAAGTTACATACTGCAGCTTTAAATTATAAATCTGAAAAGATTCAGGCAAAAAGAGACGGAATCTGGTTTCTGTTGTTCATCTAGTGCTGAATAACTTCTAACTGCAGCGGGCAGCTGTGATTTCACACGAGTTTGTGTTTTTGTGTTTGAAATTCAAGAGGGTTTGTAGTTCTCATTTCTCACCACCAGAGGGCTCTCACGACCAGAAATCCAAGATTCCTCTAAACTTCATTTCAATTTGATACAAGATCAAAGATTACACAATGTTAAACCTGTTTAATGTACTGCTGGATGAGAAGTTAAGCATTATACAACATGAAAAAATGTACAACAGGAGTAGCTTGAAAAAAAATTATATAGCATCTAAAAACATTTAACACACTGTACAAAAATATTCACATTGTAAAAAAAACTAATTGTGAAAAGGATTAATGAGACTGGTACAAAAGGAAAGACTGACAGTGAGTGCTGCAGAATGCATGAAATTGACCTAAAAAAAAACCACAAACAAAACTCTCTTCAGCACAGCTGATCTGTGATGAATTAGTGTGGTCTGTAATTGTAGTTCTTGGGTGACTGCAGTTTAAATTGAGTGGATAAAAAAAGTATGGGGAGGGGTAGCAAAATTTAAGAAAATGCTGACTTTTACTGTGCAAATTGC
Source organism: Garcialebias charrua (assembly GCA_038048925.1). NCBI lineage: Eukaryota > Metazoa > Chordata > Actinopteri > Cyprinodontiformes > Rivulidae > Garcialebias > Garcialebias charrua. The sequence continues at coordinate 9,332 of JBBPBX010024722.1, forward strand.
GGCAAAATTTAGGCGAAATTGAGGCGAAATTACGGCGTTTATAACAGCATCATGCGTTTAAAGCAGCGTTCAATGCCCAAAAATAAACACCGTAACTTTCAGTAGTCTGACAGCGGTGTAAAAAAACCATTGTTTTGAACACCATTTTGAACACCGTTTGTTCCTGTATTTAAGCCCCACGTCCACAGTCATTCCTTGCCAGATTTAATGTCAAGACCGTGTTTTTGAGTTTCACTAATAAACCGAACACTGGAAAAGTTGTAACAATTTTATTAAGAAACAGGAAGCTGGAATGGGTCCTGATCGTCACTGGTAACTTGAGTTCTGCACAAGAGATTATAATATTAGTGGCAGGGCTTAAAAAGGTGATGTTTTTGTCTTTAATAAAAACACTAACCTTTTTATGCTGTTTCCGATCAGAAGGGAATTCCTTGATGACGTAGGCCGGTAGTGACGTAGTCTAGATTTACTTCCTTGTTTACGTTGGTCCTTCGTGCGGACTTTTACACGAAGGGGGTTTTCCTTGTTTCGAAGAGGAGTCATACACAGGTTGGCAGAGAGGCGAATAATGTTGGAAGAGGCAGGCTAGCTCGTGGTCGTGAAAGGCAGACGTGGGTTCGTTTCCGTGAGGCAGATGGCTGAACAGGTCCGACAAGGGGAGAGGCAGGAGGGCGAAGTCCAGTAACGTGAGCAGGAGTCAAAACCAGGAAAGCAGAATCCAAAAAGTACCGTTGGGGGCTGAGGCGAGAGACGTGAGACCAAAAAACCAAAACAGAGTCGTAGCAAGCAAGACAGGACAAGACATGGGCGCTGGATAACTACTAGGCAAAACCGTTCATAAATCTGGCAAGGAATGACTGTGGACGTGGGGCTTAAATACAGGAACAAACAGGTGAGTGCAATGATCGTTAATGAGGCATTGGGCATGTGGGAGGAGGGAACAATGATGTGTTTGCTGTGAACATGACATGACAAACAGACAGAACGTGGATCATGACGTGGATCATGACAGGCGTAAATCCGTGTTTTTTTGCGTGAGGAAGCATAAAAGTGACTATTACTGGATTTGAGGGCTTGATATAGATCTGAGCACCTTTACTGATCCCTCAGAAGGAATCATCTGTCCTCCTTTGTTTTTACTGTGAGCACGTGGCAGGTCTGATCAAATGATCAGAGCATCAGTCACCCTGCCTCCCTGGATCCCTTCCAATTTGCATACCGACCTAATCGCTCAACCGACGATGCCATCTCCTCTGCCCTCCACACAGCTCTCACACATCTGGACACGAAGGACTCTTATGTTAGAATGCTGTTCATCGACTTCAGCTCGGCATTCAACACCATCATCCCCCAACAGCTCATCCATAAACTGGACAGTCTGAGGCTGAACACCTCAATGTGTAACTGGCTGCTAGACTTCCTGATCGGGAGACCACAGACAGTACGGGTCGGGAGTAACGCCAAAAATACACTACACGCGTTCCAGCTCCGCCCCGCTCCGGTCCGACCTCCGCAGCAAATACGCACCCATTATAATCAATGAGATAAAGTACATTGGCTCCACACGGCGGCGGTGAGCTGCGGAGAGCGGACGGCAGTCCGTCAAAATTAGAAAATTTTCTATTTCTGCCGGATGACGGAGCTGTGCCGGAGTCAACTTTTGAAGATTACGTCGCACCAACAGGAAAAGGAACGAGCACAACTTCCGTATTTACAAAATAAAATCACCACGGGCGGACTAATCCTAGCTCTATACGGATTTATTTGTACAAAAATGCTGTCAAACTATTATTTATGACTATTCTATGACTAAACTATTATATTTATGACTATGACTACACCTAATAACGCAATACAAGAAATAAAAAAAAAGTATTTTATTCTGAAATGTAAACATCACTTCCTGTTGCTCAAACCATGTCCTGTCGCTTATTTACGAGAGAAGATCAAGGCAGCCTTTACTGTTGTTCTCCTTCTTCCACCGAATGAATTGTTTTGTTCTGACTTCATTATTTATCACTTGATTTATCGCGCAATCTCGCAATTCCCGCGCATGCGTCTTGGAGCGGCGCATCCATGCGGACCTGAGCTGAGCGGAGGCAGTGGACTTTGGACTCGCTCAGCTGCGACCTGCGGAGCGGAGCGGACACGGACCGCGTGTAGTGTATTTTTGGGGTAAGACTCTGTTTACATGAGAACAACCTCTGGAAAAGTTAGTGTTTTTCAATGTACTGTATTTTGGGGGTAAAAATAAATTTAAAAAATGAGCAGGTTTACAGGAAAAATGCTGTAGTTTCCATGTCAGTCGGGTTGCCAGATAAGAAATTATGAACTATAGTATTGTGGATTTAAAAAGATAGTGTGTTGACCTAAACTGTCATATGTGCCGAGTAAAGATGTTCTAAGATTCAATTCAATTCAGTTTATTTATATAGCGCCAAGTCACAAAAGTAATCATCTCAGGGCATTGAACAGAAACATTCATATACAGTATACAAAATAATAAATTAACAGAAACATCCATCCATCCATTATCTTTTACCCGCTTCTTCTATTTTTGGGTCACGGGGGTCGCCAGTGCCCATATCCAGCATTCACTGTGCGAGGGGCAGGGTACACCCTGGATGGGTCGCAAGTCCATCACAGGGCCACATAGAGACAAACAACCATTCACTCTCTTATTCACACCTAGGGACAATTTAGAGTTACCAATCAGTCTAACATGCATGTTTTTGGTCTGTGGGAGGAAACCGGAGTACCCAGAGGAAACCCACGCATGCACGGAGAGAACATGCAAACTCCACCCAGAAAGGCCCCTGGGGCCTCATGTACAAAGACTTGCGTAGATTTCTTACTGAAAAGTCACGTACGGACAAATCCAGAAAAGTGTCCACGCACAAAAAAATCCAGATTTATCAAACTGTGCGTACACCGGTATCCACGCACATTCCTTATGTACAACACAATCAACGTGGAATTCAGCGCACATGAGAGAGTGGCCGACTCCGCCTTTGACACGCCTCCGTATGAATATGCAAAGTCATTCAAATATGCCATGCACGACAGGAATGTCGTCTCTGCTCCATTGCAAATCATGTCGGAACGTGGAAAAAAGAGGAACTTCACGGACTGTGAACAGGAATCACTTCTGAGTGAGGCAGAGAAGCACGGAAAAAGGTTTTATTCGGCACGCCTAGCGCAAAACATACCATCCACTTTTAAACAAGAAGTTGACCCATCTGCTCTAACATGCCTGTATAGGTTAGTGGTGAGCGCGCCCGCCCTTCGTCCCAAAGGTCGTGAGATCGACTCCCCCTTGGTACAACGTTTTTTTTTTCATTCCAGATTTAAAGAACACAGGACAACTATTTAATAAAACAACAAGAAATAGAACAATACATGAAATGAAAGGAAGCAGACGATTTCTTGTTTTGTAAATAGTTTTCATGTAGACAAGAAAGTTAATTCTCAATAGTCCAGGTATCAAATCCGCTCATTCTCAATCAGTTCATCTGGACAGTTTCTTTTTAGCAGAAACGTTTCACCCTCACTCCAGAGGGCTTCCTCAGTCAGAGTAGTCCAAAGCACACTGAAGTTAACCCACCAAGTAAGCAACTTATGTGGACCAACCAGTTTGCTGTAGCCAAGATGGTTTCTGGGGGTGTGTCCCTCGTCGACTCCTCCCAGGCAGGCAGACATGTCCAAAGTGGTTCAAGACAAGAAAGTTAATTCTCAATAGTCCAGGTATCAAATCCGCTCATTCTCAATCAGTTCATCTGGACAGTTTCTTTTTAGCAGAAACGTTTCACCCTCACTCCAGAGGGCTTCCTCAGTCAGAGTAGTCCAAAGCACACTGAAGTTAACCCACCAAGTAAGCAACTTATGTGGACCAACCAGTGTGCTTAGCAATACTCTGACTGAGGAAGCCCTCTGGAGTGAGGGTGAAACGTTTCTGCTAAAAAGAAACTGTCCAGATGAACTGATTGAGAATGAGCGGATTTGATACCTGGACTATTGAGAATTAACTTTCTTGTCTTGAACCACTTTGGACATGTCTGCCTGCCTGGGAGGAGTCGACGAGGGACAAACCCCCAGAAACCATCTTGGCTACAGCAAACTGGTTGGTCCACATAAGTTGCTTACTTGGTGGGTAACTTCAGTGTGCTTTGGACTACTCTGACTGACGAAGCCCTCTGGAGTGAGGGTGAAACGTTTCTACTAAAAAGAAACTGTCCAGATGAACTGATTGAGAATGAGCGGATTTGATACCTGGACTATTGAGAATTAACTTTCTTGTCTTGAACCACTTTGGACATGTCTGCCTGCCTGGGAGGAGTCGACGAGGGACACACCCCCAGAAACCATCTTGGCTACAGCAAACTGGTTGGTCCACATAAGTTGCTTACTTGGTGGGTTAACTTCAGTGTGCTTTGGACTACTCTGACTGAGGAAGCCCTCTGGAGTGAGGGTGAAACGTTTCTGCTAAAAAGAAACTGTCCAGATGAACTGATTGAGAATGAGCGGAGTTTTCATGTGTATTTAAATCTGGAACGAAAAAATAAAAGAGAAACGTTGTACCATGCGAGATTCGAACTCATGACCTTTGGAACTAAAGGCAACCGCGCTACACACTGACCTAAACGTAGGCGTGTTGGTACAGCTTGGTTAACTTCTTATTTAAAGAAATCACATCTCATTGTTGTCAATATCGTTGCCACTATTTGGCGCATGCTTTTATATCCACTCATCTAATTGCGTCCATGTGGATGTAATAATTGTTAATCATGTGTGTTTGGTGGGATTTATGATTATTTTCATATCATGGACACAGTTTCTCTGAATAACCTGTAAGTGTCGCCAAAGGAACAATAACCACAGAAACGTGCGTACGCAAGCAGGGGAGCAGCCGTGGATTTGTACGTGGAAGCGCAGATATTCCCGTTCATATCAGATTTGATACATACGCCACTTTGCGTGGAAAGTGACGTGCGCAATGTTTTTGTGCGCACGCATGGTTGATACATGAGGCCCCTGGACTGGGATTTGAACCAGGGACCTGCTCGCTGAGAGGCAGCAGCTCTACCATTTGTGCCACCGTGCTGCCCTTAACAGAAACACTCGTATACAAAATAATAATTTAACACCATTTGTCTGAGGTAGAGACCGCTTTGAGTTTAACTCCAATGCAGAACTCTCATCTTGAGAAAGATGAAGTTTGTGTTGTGTTTCTTGAATATGTGCACAGAAAAGGAGGTGATAAGGTATTTTAAATGTATCTGGCAACCCCGGCCTCAGCTGTTTTCATTGTGCATGCAACGACTGAATGATCACAGTTACCAGTACTCCAAACTGGTGAATAATGTTTCTTTCTAGACCCTGGATTTTATTAGTTTTGCTCCTACATGCTGAAAAAGGGCGAGTAGCACAAAAAAAAACACTCCGCTCTCAGCCATTTTTTAAAACTGTTGTTAGTGCAGAAAAACTTTGGACTGCAGTCACCTGTATGTGCGACTTCACACATGGAGAAAGTTCACACCTTTGGGGGTGGGGAGCAGGGATGGGGTTTACCCAAAAAGCTCTCAGATCTGGTTTGAGAGAATGAGGGCTGTGATAGGCTGCCTTTTATGTCAATCAAGTAACAAACTTCATAGTGAGGATAGATCAGGGGTCTGCAACCTGCGGCTCTAGAGCCACATGTGGCTCTTTGGTTCCTCCACAGCGGCTCTTTCAAGCTTTGACCAAAACGAACATAAAACTGAATTTTATTTGTTGTTATACAACCAACAAAAAAGGATTACAGTATTTTCTGGTGTATAGGTCGCACCTGTGTATAGGTCGCATTAGGGATGCGCGATATAACCGGTACACGGTATAAACGATATAAATTTAGCCTACGATAGAGATCTGCCTTCTACCGGCTAACCGCAGAAAATCACAGTTGTCCGATTTAATCTTTACTTTTTTTAGTTTAAAACTGTGCATAAGTGGTGTTGAAGTGTACAATCAGAGTTGTCAGAGATAATCGTTACTTTTTTTGTGTTGAAAACTGTGCGTAAGTGGTGTTAAAGTCTTTTCTTCGAGTGCTAAGTAGCGAAGCTACAAGCTAACTTTGTCCGGCTTGCCATAGTGTTGCCATCGGACGCATGCGCAGAACGCTGTGTTCCGTCGAAAGTTTTTTTTTTGTGTGTCGAAAGTTAAAGTAAGCGTTGGTCAGCTTTAAATCAGAGTTGTCAGATTTAATCTTTACTTTTTTTTGTTTAAAACTGTGCATAAGTGGTGTTAAAGGCTTTTCTTCGAGCGCTAAGTTGCGAAGCTATAAGCTAACTTCATCCGGCTTGCCGTAGTTTTGCCATCCGGCGCCTGCGCAAAACGCTGGGTTCTGTTGAAAGTTTTTTTTTGTGTCAAGTTAAAGTAAGCGTTGGTCAGCTTTAGAGAAACCTGCCCTCTGATCTGTGAACAAAACGCTGTGCTGTGTGATTTTACTGCGAGACCCTCTGGTCAAAGCCACAGAGGAAACTGGTTCTTCTTCTTCTGGTTGCCTTGTCAGCTCTCCTTAAAGCTGAAGGAGACGCCCACTAGAGGTTGGAGGGTGAAGTGTTTTCAGTGTAAAATTCTGCTCTGTTGTTCGTTTCTTAAGTCACAATATTGGAAACTGTTGAGTTAACAACATATTCTTTAGTTTAAAACTTGTGGCTAAAACTACAAAAGATATATTTTGCACTGTTTTGCACTACAAGAAAGAAGCCTAATGCTTGAGTTGTTAATTATTTAAAAACTCTCTGGACCTAGTAGTGAAATTTTCTTAATAGAGATTATTTTGTGGTATAGCAGTTTTCAAAATAAAGTATGGCAAAAGGACACCCTATGCTTTTTTTTAATTTCTATTGCAAGTTTCATACCAAAAACATATCGCGATATATATCGTTATCGCCACCCTTCACAATACATATCGTGATATGAATTTTAGGCCATATCGCACATTCCTAGGTCGCATTGTCCAATTATCACCAATAGAATGGAAAAATCCCTAGATAGGTCGCACTGGTGTATAGGTTGCACCTACGTTTAGCTCTGCTGCAAATGTCTGCCACAGGAGTGCACAGCAAGGCTTTTAAGAAGATTAACACAATTATTTGTTTGATAAAAATTATAGCAAATATATGTCTGAGCTGAACTTTTCCTTAATAAATGAACGTAATTGTGAAATGAGCTGGATTTAAAAATTTGTTTCACCGAAAGTGATAACAAGCAATATATAGGTCGCACCTGAGTATAGGTTGCAGGCCTTGAAAAAAAAACATAAAAAGGTGTGACCTATACACCGTAAAATACGGTACCAGTAGTTTAAGACATTTTCCTGTGATTTATTTTGCAAATATTTAAATACTGGAACAAGTACAAGGAGTAAAGCATACCCACTTTAACTTTATGCTTTATTTCTATACTCAATTTATTTTTCCACAATTAAAAATATTACCTAGGTCTGCATAGTTCATAGCTTTTATTAATTTAACAAACCCTCTCTTTAAAAGAATCTAGTTTTTTCATTCATCTAAAATTGTAAAAATATAAATTATTTTTCATTCATTCAACCTTTATTTAGTCAGGTTAATCTCATTGAGCCTCGAGGACTCATTTACAAGAGAGACCTTTGAACCTGTATTAGTTGTTTTATACTTATGTCACCCCTAGTGGCCACAAAAGCTCCTTCCAACAAACCTAAAGTGGCCCATGGGCCACCAATTGAGAACCACAGTTGTAGCATGTTGTTGCGGCTCTGAACACTTTTAATTTAGTGAACAAAGGCGTAAAATGTCTCTTGATTGTAAAGGTTGCAGACCCCTGGGATAGATGATAGGCTGATGTCTATGTTTTTTTTTTAATGCTATGTGTTTTATAATGCCTTTGCAATCGACCGGTAGATCGCGATTGACGTATTGGGCACCCCTGATCAAGAACTTTTTTGATTTTTGTAATATTTCTCTCTTGAACCCACTCAATTAAAGCTGCTGTCTGCGATTTCTGTATGACCAAAACACTTAGAAAAATTTTGAACAGGGAAAGCCTTCTGCTCCCTCCCCATTGCTCTCTGGCTGACCTGCAACTCCACCTCCTTAGCTCCTCCTCCTCCCAGTGCTGCAGGCTGGGACAGGCGGGGGATGAGCTGTGTGAAGCTGACACCCCACCCACATGAACAAAACTCTGTTTTTATTGGCTGGTTCAAAAAACTCTGTTTTTATTGGCTGGTTAACGGCTGGTCACTGTGGGTTTTTATAAATGCTTTTATTACCACCGGGAGACGCCAGAGGACTATAGTTTTTTTCAGAGATTACTTGTCAAACATCTATCTATCATAAAATAGTGGCAGGGTGAAGAAATATGTTTAAAAAATAACTTACATACTGATCCTTTAATGTCACCCTAAGGTTGAGCAGTAAGAGAGTGCTGGAGTATCTGAAAATAGCAACTCAAAATGTTTGTGTGTAACCGGTTTTACTTGAAGTCTAAAATAATTATTTTGAAGTCAGAACTTTTTGTCTATGACGTAAGCGGTCTATCACAACAAGAGCATTTATTATTATCTCAACCTCTCAATACTGTAGTGCAGCAGCAGCCATCAGAGTTGAAGAGCAGTGTTTCACATACCATTATACATGTGGGGTGACCCACCACGTCAACAGAACTGAGCACCCCGCCTACCAAACCGACACCCCACCCCCCCGGCACAGACATAGCCAAGCTAGCGGCGTGCAATACAGACGCTCTAGCTAAAAAGCTAAAGGCAGCGCTCACGTTGCCTCATCTTTCACACTGAACCCCCCACCCCCACCCAACACACACACAAACACACTCAAAAACTGTCTGCACAAACAGCACTCAGCTCAAACGTGTCGCGCTAAGCTAGCGGCACAAATACAGGCACTCTAGCTAAAAAGCTAAAGGTGCCTTTCCCTCATGCTGAATGCTCCCCACCCGCCCTCACCCTCTTTCTTGAGGAAGGCTGAATGTCTGTCATTGAATCCATGTGACAAAACTGCTGCATAATGGGACTTTTGAGTTTTGTTACAGCATAATAACATCTGAACTTTTCTAACAGATCTAGTTAATAGAAGACAATGATTCAAAGGACAAACACATTTAAAACTGTGTTTTCAGACTTAAATAATCTAGACATATTTCAGACTTTTTAAGGTTTGAAATTGAGAATACAAAATTTAAAGGGGACCACAGATTCAAAATTCACTTTTTAATGTTTTTTTTTACTCAACTTTGGGTATGTACTTCATAAAAAAAACAGTCCTAGTGCCAAAGAAATGCACCCAGTGGTTTATTTACTCAATTTATTTGTCTGTGATAGATTTGTCTCGTTTTCAAATCCTGCGGCTTGTGACGTCAAACCGCAGCCACAACCCACACCAAACCTGAGTCCAGCCCCTCACCCGATTCCTGGTTTAATCTCATCTTTTGTTTAAATGTTCTTAATTTCATGTGTATAGCACTTTGTTGCAGCTGTGGTTGTTTTAAATGGCTTCATAAATAAAGTATAATTGTTATTTTTACGTTTTAGTTCAATTTTTAGCGATCGCTCCCAACGCGCAGCCGGCAGAAATAAAACGAGCAGACCACCGGCGAAGGGACCATCTGCGTGCGGGAGCTGCTGGGAACTGCTGGCTTTTGAGGTCCGTGTGGGTCCGGTCAGAGGTTGCCTCATACGGATAAATTAACTGGAGACACTCGGTGAACTTTGTGTGTGTGTGGACTGAAGCAGCGATCGCTCCCAAAAGCGCCGCATGCAACGAGCGGAGCTGGCGGTGTGCCGGAGGAGGAAGAGCTATCATTAGCCTCGGAGGTGGGCTAATGCTAAAAGGAGCTGCAAATGGCGGCGCGCGCAGACGGCTTTCGGTAAGTTATCTTAAGCTAGCACTAACAGTAAGTCAAATGAGTAATTATAAAAGAGCTAATTTTAAAACAACAACATATTAGAGATACTGGCTGTTTCAGAGGGCGGAGTAAATGTAAACAGATTTTTGTAGGGCGTGGCATTCAGAGCTCATTATCATAAACCGGTCGTTTAGAACGGAAGTCAGAAAAAGCATAACTAGAAAGGGGATATTTTATTATCTAAGAATTATTTTGTGCATTAAATTGAATGAATATGGTCTGGATAGCCCACAGAAATACCATAAAAATTTAAAAAAACAATATGTGGTCTCCTTTAAGAATTTAATTGACCCTTTGAGCTCTATTCAGAAACCCTATGCTCAGTGAAGCAATAGCAGTAAAAAAATAAAAAAATAAAAATATATATCAATGAATAATAAGTCCCTATACAATTGGTGCAAGAGTTTGGTTTGCATTGCCGGTAGTAAAGGCTCCCACATGCTCAGGCGTACTGTGTTTATTTCATGAGCCGCACGGACACTGCATGCACTGTCCGCAGATGGTTGAGACTTCATAATCGAGCATTCTCCCTGATGGGCTGCACCCCAGCGCTGCAGGCAAGGGGCATTTACCTTTGGGACAAACTGAGGTAGCTGATTGGTCATTTGCTGACACGCCTACTGGACTGATTGACAGGTCACAAAAAATTAAAATTAAAATTAAAATAAAAAAAATAAAAAAAACGAGCTGCCGGCAGCCCTGGGTAGAGGTAGCTGGCAGCCGAGGAGCAGCAGCATCAGTGTTCTGTGTTTATTTGTTGTTACCGTATTTTCCGGAATATAGGTTGCACCTGAATATAGGTTGCATTGTCCAATTATTGCCAAAGAATTGGAAAAATCCATATATAGGTCGCACCTGAATATAGGTCGCATTGTCCAATTATTGCCAAAGAATTGGAAAAATCCATATATAGGTCGCACCTGAATATAGGTTGCATTGTCCAATTATTGCCAAAGAATTGGAAAAATCCATATATAGGTCGCACCTACGTCAAAATGTGGACCGTGTTTAGCTCTGCTGCAAATGTCTCTTCCACAGGAGCGTACAGCAAGGCTTTTAAGAAGATTAACACAAAAAATTATAGCAAATATGTGTGAGCCGAACTTTTCTTTAATAAAATAATAATTTTAGCAGGATAAACACCTAAAAATATATACTGTATTTGTTAGCTGACATAATTGTAAGAGTGTGTCTCAGTTTAATCTTTGTTAATAAATGATTACAAATCAGCTTATTTTATAAAAAGCCATAAATAGGTCGCACCTGAATATAGGTCGCAGGGCATGCAAAAATTATAAAAAGCTGCAACCTATATTCCGGCAAATATGGTAATAAAAATAATAATAATAATAATAAAAAAAAAAACAGGGAGCACTGGCCCTGCAGCCCACACATCAGACCGGCTCACTAGGAAATCTCCAGACCTCCCTGCAGCCATGCCAGATCTGATTTTAATTCTCTCATGACAAATTCCTTAATTTCTTACAATTTCAGCCATGGCATCAACAGACCAGGAGGAAGAGATAAATAAAATAAATAAATGTCACATTTTTGTCATCTGTGTATGTTTCCCATACTTGACAGACGAAATTGGCCTCTGCATTTAACCCAACCACCACCAGGTGGTGCAGTGAGCAGCCGTGGTCAGCGCCCGGGGAGCTGGGGAAAATAGATGTGCACTCATAGACACCCCAAGGTGTGCCGTGGCCGGGGTTCGAACCTGGGTCCTTCGGATCCCAAGTCTGATTCCCTAGCCACTACACCATCTTGGCCCCGATGGCTTGCCTCTTGGCAAATAAAACAAAAGAAAAGGCCATTAAACCAGACCAGTGATAAAGAAGGGGAATTTAATACAGTACATTGGTGTCACATACATACACTACCTGGCCAAAAAAAAGTTGCCACCAAAAAAAAAAAAAAGGTCACACTAATATTTTGTTGGACTGCCTTTAGCTTTGATTACAGCATGTATTTGCAGTGGCATTGTTTCGATAAGCTTCTCCAGTGTCACAAGATCCATTTCCATCCAATGTTGCATTAATTTTTCACCAAGATCTTGTATTGATAGGCACTAGGCATGATGGGTGCATTACTTCACCTGCCTCTCTTATTACCCTGATGCACCCATCACTCTGGAACAGGATAAATCTGGACTCAAACCACATGACTTTTTTCAATTGCTCCAGAGTCAATCTTTATGCTCCCTAGCAAACTGAAGCCTTTTTTTCCCAGTTAACCTTACTGTTTTATGGTTTTCTTAAGGCTACGCAGCTGTTCAGTCCCAATCCCTTGAGTTCGAACGAGATCTCCATGCTCAAGCTGCTGCCCCCTGATCCGACTTCGGAACAGGCAGAGGATGGACAGACGGACGGACGGATGGATAATCAATTGTTGCATCTTTAATAAAAAATAAAATATGCATATTCAAAGCCATAACTGCCCTAAAATTACACACAGTAACAAGATAACCACTTCTCACCAGACTATACACCAAACTATGATCTAAAAGAGGCTGAAAGGTCTCGGGTGTGGGGGAGGTTTGACACTGCCAACAATAATTTACACTTCTTGGTTACTTCAATACCAATACAGTACTCTTAGCTGTGGACCATAAGAATTAAAACCAACTCTGTATCCTGAAGAGTTGAACCTAAATGTGTTCAACCACACAGCACAAATTCTTTCATTAACACAATTTTGTCAACAGTAAAAATTACTTGGATCTACACTTTATAAATGCATACAATCAGTGCATAATTTATTGTGCACTGCATTATTTCAACCTTTGGGGTCTTCTTTTTAAACAGAACAACATGAGCCTTATTATTTTGTTTTGTGTTTTTAAACAGTACTGTCAGAACAGAGAGCTGTTTTGAGATTAGCTGTAATCTCTCAAGGAAGACAGAGTGTCACCGATAAGGACTGACACTGTAATCCCAACTAAGCCCACAACACAAGACGGGTCACACAAACGTAGAGGAGTCATATCTGTTTGGAGCAGTCACTACGCTGTCTGTTCCTTACTGTCATAAATCAAAAGATGAAGAGACAAGTGAGTAAATGTTAGGAAACTTCTTTCAAAATTATTTTCTTTTGTTAATTGCTGATCGGTTTCTGAGAATGTGAGAAATGATTAAATTAACATAAAGTAACACATGGTTTTGCTTTTAAACTTATAAAGCAACTCAGCATACTCAAATCAGATTAAGTCAAAATTATTTTCACATTACTAGATATATATATAAAAAATTAAATAATAAAAACACAATGAAATAAAATCCTCATTTATTGCTAGTCAATTTTCTTTAGTCCGAGATTATATTACAGGGCCAAGCTGATCTAAAGGTCAATAATTACACGTGAATTACTTGTTGAGATAAATAAAAATAAAGCTATTAAAAAATCTGATAAGCAATTATAGGTAGGCACTTTGCCAACTTATCACACAACAAATTGCTAGCTCAGTCAATTTCAATACAGCATGAAAATAAAACTCAGAAAAACAACGGAAAACACACAGTAGTGCAAAAGTGAGTGATGCAAACCCTGGAATTACAAACAGAAATTTATCAACCATAAAAGCAACTTGCTATTAAAAAAAATCCATTATTCTCTAAAAAAGTATAATAATTAAAATAATCATGAAAAAGATCACATTGGAAGTACTGGTGGTATGTGCTAGTCATAGCATTAGGTACAGAACAAAAAATACAAATATAAAATTTTGTTTCTCTAAGTACTTTTACAGTCACTCATACTCTGTATCTGAATATCTATTCACATATTTTATACGGTACTTGCTAGAGCAAAATAAGGTACCGTATTTTCCAGCCTATAAGTCGCAGATTTTTTTAAACTAATTTTCATGACCTGCGACTTATGGGGCAAAGACATATTTATGGATTTTTTCCCCATATTTTTAGACCAATTTTTGGCTAAGATATGACAGTTTCCATTCATTCTGATGAAAAAAATGGAACAGTACCACTTTCGGCCGCTAGGGGCAGCAGTACCACTTTCGGCCGCTAGGGTCCACCAACCGTTCCCAGCTCATGTGTCCGAAAAAAGCCTCCTCTGCTCGGACTCACTCTGTCGCAGCCCGGCCTCCTGAACTCTGGAGGTAGGTCTGAACTAGTGTTTGTTAGCAAAATAGCTCAAGAACCACACAACAGATTTTGATGAAACTTACAGAAAGTAATCACTGGATGGACATTTACAACCCATTAGCTGTAGGAGATGTTTGAGCTAAAATTCGATTTATTTATAATTTATTTTCGCGACCGTTTGGAAGACGTCAAAGCGAAACAATTTAAATCCAGCAGATTTGACCATTACGTGAATTTATTAAGAAGGTTAAGCTCAGAAACACTTGTGCTATAATGTCAGCTAACAATATATATTTTTAAGCGTTTATTTTGCTAAACTTTAAAGAAATGCATCGGTCCCACCCGTGCGTGTGCTCGTAGCAAAACTACTTTTTAAAATCCAGCAGATTTGACGATTACGTGAATTTATTAAGGAACGGTGAAGCTCAGGAATACTTTTGCTATAATGTCAGACAAATAATTTTTTTAAGCGTTTATCTTGCTAAATTTTAAAGACATGAAGCGTATCCGCTCGTTACGCGTGCTCGTATCGAAACTACTTTTTAAAATCCAGCAGATTTGACCATTACGTGAATTTATTAAGGAACGGTTAAGCTCAGGAACACTTTTGCTATAATGTCAGCTAACAAATATATATATTTTTAAGAGTTTATTTTGCTAAATTTTAAAGAAATGCATCGGTCCCACCCGTGCTCGTAGCGAAACTACTTTTTAAATCCAGCTGATTTGACAATCACGTGCATTTATTAAGGAAAGGTTAAGCTAAGACACATGTTTGCTATAATTTTCAGCAAACAAATAATTGTTTTTACCGTGTTAATCTTGTTAAAAGTCCTTCCATGCATGCTTCTGTGGCTGCCATTTGCAGCAGGGCAAAACACCGGGTTTCGGATTTTCAGCGATGCCGCGTAACATACGCGACGCGTCAGCGGTGACGCATAATAGATGCGACATATACGGAGGTGCGACACGTTTATGGATTTTTCCATGTTATTGGACATAATTGGACAATGTGACTTATGGGGCGGAGAGACTTCTCGGCCGGAAAATACGGTATTTTCTTTATACTGTTGAGCTGCATGTAACAAAGCTTTTCAGATCATCTTGCCTTTAACATGGTACATCCTTATTAATGCACAGACAATCAATTTATAATTGTCTACCGTAAAAACCGGTGTATTATACGCTGTATTTTTGCTCATTTGAATGTCCTGTGTATTAAACACCAAAGAGTATTATTTATGGATTTTTTCCCATATTTTTAGACCCATTTTTCGCTCTGATTCTTCGTTTTTCATTTTTGGCAAAAATGGTGCAGTACCAGTTTCGGCCGCTATACGAGCGCTGTAGGCAGCAGCCAGCAGAGAACTCAGAAAGCGAAGAGGAAGAGAGCCACTTCCAGAAGTTTCCAGCTCATGTGTCCGAAAAAAGCCTCCTTTGGTCGGACTGACTCTGTCGCTGCCCGCTCCCTGCTGTGGATGTACCGGTAGCTGTTTTTGTTTGCAAGATACCACTCATAAACCACACCGCGGATTTTTAAATCCAGCTGATTTCACATTTGGTTCAGCTCAGGAGCCCGTCTGCTATAGTCAGGTAAGAAATATATTTTTTAAGCGTTTATTTAGCTAAATTTAAAGAAACAAAGCGTCCGGTCCGAGCCGCCTGCCTAAAATTCGGCGAACTTTTTTTTAAATCCAGCTGATTTGAACATTTCGTTAAGCTCAGGAGCACGTCTTCTATAAAGTCAGCTAAGAAATATATTTTTTAAGCGTTTATTTAGCTAAATTTAAAGAAACAAAGCGTCCGGTCCGAACCGCCTGCCTAAAATTCGGCGAACTTTTTTTTTTTATCCAGCTGATTTGAACATTTCGTTAAGCTCAGGAGCACGTCTTCTATAAAGTCAGCTAAGAAATATATTTTTTAAGCGTTTATTTAGCTAAATTTAAAGAAACAAAGCGTCCGGTCCGAACCGCCTGCCTAAAATTCGGCGAATTTTTTTTTTAATCCAGCTGATTTGAACATTTCGTTAAGCTCAGAAGCACGTCTGCTATAAAGTCAGCTAAGAAATATATTTTTTCTCGCAAAGAAATAATTGTTTTACCGTGTTTCCTTGTGAAGATCTTCGTACTCGCTTGCTTCTGTCGCCGCCATCTTGATTAGGGCAAATGAGGCGCTGACGCGTCGCGTGGTGATGACGTGTATTAAACACAGAAGCGTATTGTTTACGTTTTTTTCTCGTTTATTGTTAATAATTGGACAAAGCGTGTTAAACACCGGAGCGTATTTTACAACGGCAAATACAGTATATGAGGAAGGCTTGTTGGGTTTCAGTTTGCCAACAGTGTTTTTCTGGCCAAATTTATTAACACATTTGAGCCTTTTAGTATCTTAAGGAAGCACCACACTAATCTTGCCATTTTCATCTTTACTTTGGACAGAAAACGAGGAACTTGCATGGTCAAAATAAAAAGGATATGGGCGTGCTACAAATGTTGCAGCAGCTAATCTAACCAAAATGTGTGACTTTTAGTGTTAAGACGAGTGGTTTAGAGTAAACAGAAAAAGCACAGAAGCTGACACAAAAAAAAAGACCATGTGTTGCTTCAACAACTTTGAAAAATTTCAAGCTTGTTAATTTGTGCCTTTCATAAAATTAAATAAATGGAGGGAGTGGTTCACTAGTTTTTACCGGACCCCTGGTACCTACTTGCACAATTGATGGAAGAGGGGACTGAGAGAAATAAAGGTTAGGAGGTACAAATAAGGAAGCATCCTGTGCCATTTTTGCACAACTTCCTGTCACAGCCTTCAGAATTTGAGAAATAATACAACTAGGAACACTGATCTACTAGAGACTGTGTCCAATATGTAAAATAAATGTAGTAGTATATGATAACCGACAATAGAAATTGTATGTCCTTGATGTCAGAGCAGTAAACGTCAAATTTAAAAGTTGTTAATTTTTAGATCTGTCCATTGACACCCTAACCTTTTGCCCATTTTTTTCTTTATCCTGAACAAACTTTGCAACTTGTACGAGCTTTAGAGTGGCAGCACATAAGCCCGACTGTGTGTATAAGCATTAGCTGAAACAACTCTGAGCAAGCATTACAACGACAGAATGAAACTTCCCTTTATCTATAGCTTCACTGTATCACACAGTACACACACAAGTCAGCTGCACTTAGCACTTAACCGGAAGACGTGTATTTACGCATGACACAGCTGTACCATGTGACAGAACTGTTGCTGTGCAGTATGAGTTAGCATCTGACAAAACTTGTCGTTTTTCCAGTTAAGTCTTTCATCATACACCTAAACGCACTAAATCACTTACTGAAAAAGCAATACCTGTCTCACGCTGAATGAACTTGTTGAGCCTCAAAGACACCGTTTTGTAGTCAGTAATGCTTTCATTTGAGCTTCCCTCTACAAATCAAGAACATGCAGATTTCCCGAGACTTTTATTATACTGTAACTTGTAACTGAGTTTTCTAAACCCTCACTTTAATTATAGAAGGCAAATATTAATAGTAATACAATTAGCAATGATTGTTAAGACTTGAAATGTTTTTTTGCTTGCAAGTTGCAAGCCGAGAACAGCAAAGTTGTTACTTACAATTTGAAATAATTCACCAAAGTCATAGAGTTCGAGCTTAAATTTATTTGAAATTTTTTAACTATACATTGCGTCCATTTGCTTTATCGAGTGTTGCTAGCAAATCTGTAGATCGTTAGCTTGTTGTATCATTAAATGGCTGTTGTAATAATGTTAGATGACATATCAAATTATATTCTCTCTTTAGGCCCTAAAGAGAAGCCCTAAAGTTTAGGGCTTCAACACAAGACTGCAAAATGATGGAGGCAAGCCAAAATGCTGTTTTAGATGTAAATAGCTTGTTATAAAATAATTTTAAAATAAATTCATACACTGTATAAAATTCCCAGCAGCATAATCAACAGTTTTCAGGGCCTGAAATTTAATTTTTCATTCTTCCATTCCTTAGTTGCTTCACACAAAGACCTGCATCTGAATGACAGGCAGTCATATACAGTATTTCCTGATTACCTCAACAAGAATTTGGTTACATTTTGAATTAGATATAACTAAGTAACCACAGGGAGTATTCTGATTTTTGTTGAATTATATAGACATGTTTGCCTCCAAATCACATTATTTCCTACAGAAGATAGTTTTGAATAATGTGTCACCGGCTACCAGTTGAACAACAGCTTGTGACACTGCTACAGCACAATGCATGGTCTCAGCTCCAGCAAATTATGTGCAGAACAAATTGGCTGAAGGTTAAAATAAAAAATAAAGAGACTTTTAAGGTCAGAATAAAGATACTTGGCATTAAGTGGATATAAATGTCATTGAGCCTTTAGTTTAGTTTAAGGTCAGAATAAAGATACTTGGCATTAAGTGGATATAAATGTCATTGAGCCTTTAGTTTAGTTTAAACAATGCTATGGAAATAAAATAGAGAAGAAAACTCACAGTTTATTCTTAGTTTTAATAATAAACTATAATAGATAGAAAACAAATTTATTGGATGCATTGACAAAATATTCCAAGCAGAACTTTAGAAGAAAACAAATTTATTGGATGCATTGACAAAATATTCCAAGCAGAACTTTAGAAGTATTCAAGAAGTCTAAATAACTACTCTGTCAGTGATTGTTGAAAAAAAATGCATGTAAATAGAAAGTTCATGACTGACAAGACTTGTGAAGCCATGTAGTTTGGGTCAATTACAACTCCATTACAACTGTATTGAAATGTCACTTGTTTTATTGTCTTATGACACAGGTTCAAAGTTAAAAGTGTGGTATAATAAGGAAATATGAAACAATCAGTAAAGTGAAGGTGGGAGTCTTAGAATGGTATTTGAAAGTTGTAGTGGTTCTACATTCCACTGTGTCTAGCAACTCTAGCAAATTGTTCACCAACCTTTTTATTACACAACTCAGCAAACATCTAGTCAGAACAGGCTTCAAAGAAAGTTCTACAGTCTGAGATGTACAGTAAAAACAGAACAGATTTTATTGTACCTAAAGCTTCACTGTGTTACAGGTCCAACAAGTGTTTGTGATTACTGGAATCTGGGACAAGCTACAGGATTGCTGTTAAAAAGCCTTTAAATATTAATAAATGCTCTATTTTTGATTAAATTTGTGCCATTACATCATATTTTAACCATTCTTAACTACAACCACACAAATGCTTTTTTTATTTTAAAAATATCTAGTTCTGTATCTTTTTTTTAAAATCTTTATCACATCATGAGAAATATCACATGTTGCTGCTGATCCGTTTCATGTTGCTGCTGACAAAAAAATATCTGTTTCATGCTGCTGTGTTCATTCGTGCCCATCTGCTCATACAGACTCATGTTCGTGCTGCTGTTTGGAGTAAGATTTTCTATGCTATTAGTGCTTAGTGTATTTTTAGTTGATGTTTTTCTTAGTTCATATCTTAGATGTTATTAATAATAATTAATTCAATTTATAACGCACTTTTCATTACTGAAAATCTCAAAGTGCTACACATATGCTACACACATGTGCTACACATATGCTACACATATTTTACACAAAGTGCTACACATATTTTACACAAAGTGCTACACATAGTACTTTTTATACTCTTTTTTTATACTAGTATGCAAAAACTCAGGACAATATTATGTTCATTAAATGTTTAATGTTTTAGTTTTAGAGTTGGTGTAAATTTTCATACTCTTATACCACTATGCAAAAAACTCAGGACAGTGTTAGTTTTACTATTTTATGCTTATGTCTATTATTATATGTTTCAGTGTTTCAATGTTTAGATGTTTACTGTTGCACCGAGGGACTGAGAGAAACGCAATTTCGGTCCTGTGTATGTCCTGCACTGTACATATTGCAGATCTGACAATAAAGTTGACTTTGACTTTGACTTTGACATATATATTGAATGCTACACACATTCATAAACCGGTGGCGGCAGACTACCATGTAAGGTGCTTTCCAGTCCTACCGGGAGCAACTCAGGGTTAAGTGTCTTGCCCAAGGACACAACGACACATGGTG
>JBBPBX010024723.1:6441-20111 GCA_038048925.1 Garcialebias charrua
ATTTATTTTTTTGTTAAAAAATAAAGCAAAGGTGCATATTAACAGCTGATTGCTCCTGGATAATGAGCATACCGGTAGTTTTACCATTTGTGTAAAAAAGCAACAGTGAGTCATATTTATAACGCTGTGTTTGCAGGATTTGATCTGCAAATGCAGAGAGGAAAATGAATATAGCTTTAAATTTACCTGTAACATAAATGGAAGCCAAGATTGAGGGGATTTTAAAAGTCATCTGTGATGTTTGCCTTCCCACACATCTTCATCAGAGTTGTCATCTTACAAATCTGTTCAAATTTAAGGAGCCGTCCAATGAAAGCTACCATTAAGGGCTGTGTTGAATTTTGAATTAAAGGTGTTTCAAGGATGAGTAGCAGGATCTCTCAGGCATGAAAAAGTGTTTTGTTCTACATGTATAGATGACAAAAACATACTTTACTGTTGATGATGTTGGTGTAGATTTATTTCAATTTACAACATTGATAATCATTTTTCTATTCTAAGTGGACTATGAAACTGTCCCTCGTTGCATACCAAAAATGGGAAATTTGAAATACCATCCACTACATTTACAGTACGTGTAAGAAAGATTCCGTGTGAAAATTGGGTTGCCAATTCAAAATCCAAGATGGCCACCACCATATACCGTATTTTCCGGCCTATAAGTTGCAGTTTTTTTAACTCATTTTCATGTCCTGCGACTTATGGGGCGAAGCAACATATTTATGGATTTTTTCCCCATATTTTTAGACCAATTTTTGGCTGAGATATGAACGTTTCCATTAATTCTGACGGGAAAAAAATGGAGCAGTACCACTTTCGGCCGCTAGGGTCCACCGACCGTTCCCAGCTCATGTGTCCGAAAAAAGCCTCCTCTGCTCGGACTCACTCTGTCGCAGCCCGGCCTCCTGAACTCTGGAGGTATGTCTGAACTAGTGTTTGTTAGCAAAATAGCTCAAGAACCACACAACAGATTTTGATGAAACTTACAGAAACTTAGCCAGAAAGTTCATTCTCAATAGTCCAGGTATGCTTTGGACTGCTCTGACTGACGAAGCCCTCTGGAGTGAGGGTGAAACGTTTCTACTAAAAAGAAATTGTCCAGATGAACTGATTGAGAATGAGCGGGTTACAGAAACTTAATTAATTTTTGCGACCGTTTGGAAGACGTCAGAGCGAAGCAATTTAAATCCAGCAGATTTGACCATTACGTGAATTTATTAAGGAAAGGTTAAGCTCAGGAACACTTTTTCTATAATGTCAGCTAACAAATATATTTTTTCAGTTGTTTATCTTGCTAAATTTTTAAATATGAAGCGTATCCGCTCGTTGCGCTTGCACGTGGCAAAACTACTTTTTAAAATCCAGCAGATTTGACAATTACGTGCATTTATTAAAGAAAGGATAAGCTAAGACACATCTTTGCTATAATTTTCAGCAAACAAATACTGTAATTGTTTTTACCATGTTACTCTTGTTAAAATTCCTTCTGTGCACGCTTCTGTGGCCGCCATATGCAGCAGGGCAAAACACTGGGTTTCGGGTTTTCAGCTGTGACGCGTAACATACGCGACGCGTCAGCGGTGACGTATAATAGATGTGACGTATACGGAGGTGCGACACGTTTATGGATTTTTCCAAGTTATTGGACATAATTGGACAATGCGACTTATGGGGCGGAGCGACTTTTCGGCCGAAAAATGTGGTATCTAAACCAGGCATTCCATTTGAGGAAACTATGCTTTCTAGTTTTCCATCCATCCATTATATTTACCTGATTCTTCCTTTTTGGGTCACGGGGGTTGCTGATGCCCATATCTAAATGGTAAATGGTAAATGGAGCTTATTTATATAGCACTTTCCAGCCCCCTGTGAGGAGCCCTAGCAGTCACTAACCGTGTTTCCATAATTTCAATTCGAATTTTTAGCAAATTTTTGAAAATTCGCAAAAATTTAAATAAAAATGAATGTGAATCAGAAATGTTTCCATCAACTGGCTTGAAGCGAATCCACCAGGCCACGCAAAGCGGCATTACGTCAGACGTCAGTGTTACGCACGTCTACAGTAAACAGGAAGTAGCGGTTGAAAACAGGAACCGAACCACACATCTCGGCAAAATGGAGAGAATATTTCAGGAATGTGTTGCTATCGGGCAAGTTGTATTTATTCTGTCATGCCAACTAGTTTTAGCGATGTTACAGCAGAAACAGCTGATCAGTCACATGACGTGAATGTTCGCTACGTCAGAACTGAGTCGGCAAATCTGTTTCCATCTCTCGTTTTGCGCATCAGCTCTGTTTCGAAAAACCCAAAAACCACCTTAAAGGTTCAGTATGCAGTTTCTGTAGAACTGCAGCAGTTAGAAATATTTTCAACAGGCAAAGCATTCTGATCCCTCCCCCTCAGAGCCATATGTGGCTCTGCCCCCTTGTGGTCTGTTGAATTTCAAATTCAAGCTCTGTTTTTATTGGCTGATTCAAATTCAAGCTCTGTTTTTATTGGCTGGTTACAAACTCTGTTTTTATTGGCTGGAAAATGGCGGGTCACCTTTTCTTTTTAGAAATGCTTATTTACCACCTGGAGAAGCAAGGGGACAATATTTTTTTTAAATTTTTTTCAGAGATTACCTGGCTAACATCAGTCTGTCAGGAGGTAGTGACAGAGTGAAGAAATATGTTCATAAAAAAAGCTACATACTGCAGCTTTAAGCAAGCGTATCAACTTTTTTGCGAATTAGAGGAAGTTAATTCGAATCGTGCCGTTTCCATTCACCTTTTCTGATGCGATACTTCAAAATGCGCATCAAGAAACCTTGATGGAAACACGGCTACTGTGTGAGAGGCGGCAGACACCCTGGACAGGTCTCCAGTCCATCACAGGGACACAGAGACAAACGAGACAAACAACCATTCACTCTCTCACTAGCAACAATTTAGAGTTACTATTCAGCCTAACATGCATGTTTTTGGTCTGTGGGAGAAAACCGGAGTACCCGGAGAGAACATGCAAACTCCACCAAGAATGGCCCGCCTGCTGGGATGCGAATTGGCGACCTTCTCACTGAGAGGCGCAAGATCTACTAACTGTGCCACCGCTTCTTATTGCTTAAAGGGGACCAAATATTGGTGTTATAAATTTTCATGGTATGTCTGTGGGCTATCCAGACCATCTTCATTCAATTTAATGCACAAAATAATTCTTAGATAATAAAATATCCCCTTTCTAGTTGTGCCTTTTCTCACTTCCGTTCTGAACAGGCTGTTTATGATAAGGCCACGCCCTTCAAAAATCTGTTTACATTAACTCCGCCCTCCAAAGGGGACCCTGAGTCAGACCCAGAGGCAGACGCCATTTTGGGCAGGGCAAATGAGGCGCTGACGCGTCGCGTAGGCCGCTGAGAAACATCCATAAGTTCACCCTCCATGTTAAAAACTCTTCGTTTGACTCTTCGAAAACAAGCAATAAGGCTGCAGAGTAACACACTGGCTGCTAACTGCTATACACGCTCTCTCTAGCGGGGACCGCTTTTTTCACGGACCACATCCGGCGCGGACCGGATATGGTCCGCGAGCAGTCGTCCGGTTGATTTAAGAGCCCGTAAATAAGTTTTTTCGTTGATAGATAATTAGTTATTAGCGGTACTGCATTTTAACAACAACGAAACATCGAACTCTAGTAGCCATTGTGCTGACATGAACTCAGGAAAAAAACCATGACGTCTTTTATACTGAAGTGGGTGGAGCATCACCAGGGGTTGCTAGGTGAGGGGCTGGACTCAGGTTGGGGTGGGTTGTCCTACGGCTTGTGACGTCACAAGCCGCAGGATTTGAAAACGAGACATTTATATCACTGAAAAATAAATATACTTAGAGTAAATAAACCACTGGGTGCATTTTTTTGGTCCTAGGACTGTTTTTTTAAGAAATACATACCCAAAGTTGAGTAAAAAAAAACATTAAAAAGTGAATTTTGCATCTGTGGTCCCCTTTAAAAGTATACAGTATCTTCCTCAAATGTTCGAGGTGATCGGAAGTTAATCTATGGTGGCTAAGACCACCGTTGGCCACCCCCTAGCTCCGTCATTGCACCTGATGGATACATTTGTTCACTCTGCTCAGTAGGATCTTTCACTCTGCGCCACTTCAAATGAGAAAATAAAAGCTGCCTCTGTTCTTATACACCATTTATCACCTACCCACTTAAATATCTTGCACCAAAAACATTTACCGTAGGTTTCCTGTATTCCTCGTCCAATTCGGGTCTAGAAATGCACTCGTTTCGAAAACTACAAATACTGTATTCATTATACAGATCCTCCAGTGACGAGGGACATGAGCGTACCACTTGTTTTTATTTATTTTAATCTGTCAAGATTTTATTATTAATCAAGTTTAGTTCCTGCCTGATTTCTAGGATTAAAACAAGTTATGATTAAAAATGAAATGCATACACCTAATTAATTATGGTGCTGAACCTTTTCACAATTCTTAAAGTTTTTTCTTAAAATTTAAATCACTACTTTTTTTTCCTGGAATTGCAGCCATAGGGAGACAATATTTTTTTTCTAGTTAATTTAGAAGCTTCATTAGGCTTAGTTAATTAATATTCTTGGATGGTTATGTTTTTCAGATTATTCAGCAGCCTGGCTTGAACCCTAAATATATGATTAATATTTATAGGGACTGTCAGGAGCTGTCAGCCTCAGATGAATCAACAAGCTTCAAAACTCAAGAGCCATTTGATGTGCTTGTAAATCAAAGAGTGAGCACGGAGAAAGAAAAAAAAATCCCACAAAGACGAATAAAAAGAATCCTATTAGAGATGTGTAACCTTTCCGCAGGCGGACACATTTTGTTATTTATAAGTAAAACGCTGTTTACACTTCCACCTCTATTATATGTTTTAAATATGGAAGGAAATGAATATGTCAAAGAGAGTGAATGAGCCCAGGCAGCATGACCCCAACTCATGCATCACAATGGAAACTGTGCAGACTTCTCTTTCATTCAAATGTCCCTCCACCCCCACCCCAACACACACATACATGTACATATACATGCACATCCGTGAGGTCGTGCTGCACTGTCCGTTTCTCCAGCATCATGCATGTGTAACAGTATTTTTAGCAACTTGAATCATTCTGTTTCTAATGCAGTGTGTCAGGAGGGGGGACGTTAGGGATTCAGTCAGATGGTCCTCAAATGATTTGCCCAGAGCTCTGCAGAAGGGTTGTGTTTGTCGCCGACACTGGGGAGGGTCACGTGCTGACCTCATTGTCTGCACGAGTAAGTGCACCGTGCAGCATCACTGTGCAGACAATCCCTGCACATAACGAGATACTGACTTATCTCAGTGCTTAAAGCTAATTGAATGATTCCTTTGGCAGAAACGTCCCAGACTGAAACGTTGTAATTATTTTTATTCGCTTAAATCCAAGTAAGTAAAAATAAAACGAGACTCCTTCTCCAAAACTGGAGAGGTGTGTATAGTTTTATTCCTAGAAAGTTGCTAACACTTTATTTCACATTGGGCCCGTCCCTCATGGAGAGCTGTGCTATGGAAGTGCTGCGCAAAAGAACGTTGCAATACAAACAGTCAACCTGCCGATATTTCCGATCCATGATACAGTTGTCTTCAAACTGTGGAATGGATTTTCTGAACGGAGGCGTGTCTTATGAGCCCAGAGTAATTAGACCCGCCTCACATTCAGGAAATCCATTTCCTAGTTTGCCCCTTGCAACCAGGTAAAACGTGAGTAAACACTGAGGACTGGAGGACTGTGGCTAACGGCTAACCAACTTTTCATCTTGGCATCAGAGTCGGTCAGAGTTTATTGATTTTTGCATGTCCGCAAACATGTGTGGATGTGTTTTACTCTTGAAACATGACTCCTGTTATAAATCCACACGCACACACAGTCTGGTTCATTGAATTGATAAAGCTTTTCGGATGAGAAGCGAAACGTCTTCTGTTACAAATAAAGTCCAGTTGATCATGAATTGAACGCCTTTTTGATTTATCATGTCCTGGACGACTGAGAATCTTCACCAGCATAATACAAACAGTCGGTACCTCGCTGAGGGATTTGAACAGTGAATGTTTGTAGTTTTGAAGATGAGTGCAATATATTCAAGTGGGTAGATGTTACACTGTGTAGAAAAACAGATATATAGCTTTTTACTGTATTTATTTATTTTGTTTGGCCCCGACTATGGGTCCTGGCAAGTGGAGGGAGTAATTTTATCCACAACCAGGCACAATGGAGGAGCCAGGGGTTGGCCAATGGGGGCCTTTGCTGCTGTAGATTAATCTTCAGCCATCTCGATCATTTGAGGACATTTTACATTAAGCAATACAAACAAACAAAAAATAGAAATATATAAAAAATAATATATACAATTTTTGATGGGGACCTTTTTTTACACCTAGATGTAGTCACACACCAAACTGTAAGGTGGCACATTGCTTATTATTGAAGTTATCCAGCTCACAATTTTAACATTTAAACATATGGTAGCAGCCATCTTGGATTTTGACCTGGCCACCCAGTTTGCAAAAGGAGCTACCGGTAGTCGTACGTCTGGAAGTCGATAGCTCATTTATTTTTCAAGTGGTCATGGTCACATCATGCACGAATGAATGGACAATCCAACGGTTGGTATTTCCACTACCCCTTTTTGCTCCATGGCAGGGGACCAAAACACATAGCTTCTTCCTAAACACAGAGGTTAATGTAATATTTACAAGTTGCAGCTCTGCGGTTGATGTGTTGGCACAGTTGTACTGTTTTTGAGTCATTGCTGGCAAAAGTGGCTTAAGACAGGCAGATCCATCTTGTGTTGTCTCCTGGCAGTGTTTTATACATTTGGAATCTTATCCCATGTTAGACCTTCAAAGGTTGCAGCTGACCTGCATTCTTCACTGGTACATTAACTCCTCCAGTATGCGCTTCTTTACTGGACCAGATGCTACTGGGAGAAAACAAAACTAGCAGGCCACAAGGTCAATCACACTCTTATAATGTTGCCAGGTGTGTCACCCCTAAAGTTCAGTTTTTTTTCTTTTGATGCTGCTCTTTAACCTCTGCTGTGCACACCAGGTCAATCCATTCGAGAGACCGGGCCTGATGGGATCTGTTTATGTGCACCTCCCAAAAAAAATGGAAAGAAACAAGGATGTTAGTACATGTAGTTCTGCGGTTTCAGAAGCAGTGAAGAGTTTTATTTATGGAAGAAACTGGTAAAGTGGTCATGACACACTTCAAATAGTTTTCTTTTTGTTTTGACTGGAGCAGTCGGTGAATCAGGCTCGATGTCTCTGAGGGCCAAACTCTGCGAGATGACAGAAACAAAATACCAGAGTGGCAAAGGAGGAATCTCAGAACACCTTGAATTTATTTCACATGCGATGTCTGCGTCATTGCATCGTGCCAAAACTTGTTTCTGGATGTCTTTTTTTTTCTGTTTCAACTTGATTTCACATTATCTACCCTGGTGTGTTCATACAATCTTTCTCAGATTGTTCAACAATGCACAAGGGTTGCCAACTTATTGTTATTTTTGCAAGGAATGAATACTCTTGCCGATTTCTTACATTCCCATTGTAATTCCGACAGCATGGCTTGTGACGGAGCAAGACTCAAGATGTACATCAAAATGCCAGGGAGACTTTCTTTAGTATCAACTCCTGGCAGCACATTGTCTTTGTTTGCATTTTGCATCTAGATTGGAAAAGTACCTTTTTTTTAAAACTTTCCTTTATTTTCTCAAAGGATCATAAAACAACAATCTTATATTTAGCTCTGGAGTGTAAAAACCTTCAAAGTAACATTGGCGTTGTCTGTGAAGCTGGTAGTGTTTCACTTATATTCTTAAGTATAATATTTTCTTGTTTTCTGCTGAGGCATTTGTGTGATAGCATTTCCTCTGTTGAATGCATCTTAAAGATAGCTAATGGTGGTGTCTTTTTGCTGCAGTGCTGGGAGCCGAGTGTAGCGTGATGGCATTTGTTCTGTCTGCCCAAGGCCTGGTCTGTCATTGTTTATCAGGCCAGCCAGTGGCCATGACTCACACATGAACCCTCTGGGTGCTGGAGCTCTGAGAAGACAGAGTTTTAAAGCTGAATGCACACACACACACAAAACATTGGAGGGACACTGTAGGGAGGGTGTGGCACAGCATGGGTAGAGCTGATGAGGTTGTGTTAATGGCAGTCTTCTCATCACAACAATGGGGGTTTCTGAGATAGTTCCATAAAACTAAAACTGTTTTTTGCCTCCCTGTTGTTGTGCTAAAGGATTATTACAATGACAAATTTGTGCTGATTTGTTTTCCAGGGTTTTCTCCGCAAGATAATAGCGTATCCAGGGGTGTGCTTAGTTGCAGTACAGCTACCCCTTTTAACCGGTTTTACACCTAAATTAGCAGCGAGTGCAGGCATTGTTTTTATACTTTGTGCTAAATTAGCAGTTTGACTCATTTCCCGCTGTCAGTGAATGCATGGTTGCCCTCACTGTGCTGGTATTAACACTGGTAGGTGTTCATACTCCCAGAGATGAGCCTGCAGACATCACTAAGGGATGGCAAACAGTGAAGTATGACCACATAACAGCCACTGACCAAATTTTGTGGTAAGACAACTTTGAGGAAAAAAAGCGGTACGCTGTTGTTCTCTGTCAGTGCGGGATTTTATTTATTTATTTATTTTCTTCCTGGCGAGTGGCGGAGCAATATATGTCTACATGACCAGGCTTAATAGCAAAACTAGGGGGTGGCCAATGGTGGCATTCATTTTAATTTTGACATGACAACCCAGTTTTCAAAGGAAACCTTTCTTATACAGGTGGTCCCCGACTTACGAACGAGTTCCGTTCCTGCGGCCCGTTCGTAACACGAAATCACCGTAAGTCGGGGACCACCCGAGCCGCCACGTATACATGTACGATACAAAATAGTTACCAAGCACTTTGCCTATCTTAACACAGTACCCTACATAATTATCAAAAAACACATACAGTACATTTAGAGACATACAGTAATTAAATAAAAAAATACAATTTCTTACTGTGAGCTGGTCTCCGCCGCCCGTTCATCTCTGTGTCCCCGGTGGGGCCGCGTTAGCAATTTAGCCCCTCGTTAGCTCGGTGTCGTCCCTCCAAAAGGCTGCGCAGCTGTTTATCCGCGTTTTAGCATGTTAGCTCGGTGTTCATCCAACATCTGAGGCTACCAGGCAGACATCGAGGCGAGCTCCTGGCTGCAGCAGGCGTCTCTGCCGCCCATCGGGTCCGTGTCCCAGGTGGGGTTAGCGTTAGCATGTTAGCTCGTGGCTCCTCCGGTCACGCTCGCTGTCTGCTGCTTCACGCGGTCGGAGCTAACCGCAAAATGGCGGACACTACCGAAAACATAGCTCGGTGTCCAGGGTTAGCGATCGGTGGCTGCTGCTCCAGGCCTGAGACGTCCACAGAGTTCACTGGGTGTTTCCAGCTCATTTATCCGTATGAGGCAACCTCTTATCGGACACACACAGTCCTCCAAAGCCAGCTGTCGAGGCCGGAGCTAACCAAAGCTAACTGCAAAATGGCGGACTCGGCGGCAGTGCCAGAAACTGCCGGAAACTGTGCAAATAGGCTTAATAATAATAATAATAATAATGATACTTTATTTATAAACCCATTTACAACAACCACAGCTGCAACAAAGTGCTGTACACATAAGTCGCTCCAGAGTATAAGTCTCATCAGTCAAAAAAAGCATCATGAAGAGAAAAAAAAAAACATATATAAGTCGCTTTGGCCTATAAGTCGCATTTATTATACATTTATTTAATCGTCAAAACAGCTTCATTTTGCCTGGGCGGTGCAGCACCATTCATCCATCTATCCATCGTGGCTGAAGCTGCTAGCTCTCCAGTGTTCTTCTGCTTGAACCAGCTGAGTGAATTGAGCACACATGGGGACTAGCTGTTGCAGTTCTAAGGAATTTAACAAGATTAACACTTAAAAACAATTACTGTATTTGTTTGTTCAACATTATAGCAAAGGTGTGTCTCAGTTTAATAAAAGCACTTAATGGTCAAAGCAGCTTCATTTCACCTGGGCGGCGTGGCACCATCCATTCATTGTGGCCAGAGCCGCTAGCTGTCCAGCGTCCCTCCGCCTGCACCAGCTGAGTGAAGAGAACGGGCACGGGAAGACTCGCTGTTCTTTGAAATTTAAAGCGTCAGTCATAAATGTTATGAATGTGGCCAAAAAAATGTATATGTTGCTTTGGCGTATAAGTCGCAGGACCAACAAATCAATGCAAAAAATGTGACTTATATGCCGTAAAATACGGTATTTCCATTCTTTGACCTCCTCGACGGAGGACAAAAAATGGCAGGCGTCACAGCTGCAGACAAGAAATTACCTGCTGTGAAGACAAGAACATTTTGTATGTCTGTCACTGCTCTGCGTGAGACTGTTGGTTTCGTAAGTATGGGCTGTGAACAACCTTGCAGCTCTGTGTCCAATGAAAATTAGCTTCCCAAGAGTTGTTCTTCCATCATTGCTGTTCAGATCTGGAGCCTAACAATGCCCGATCCCACTGCAGAGTCATTTGACCCGTGACTAAATGATGAAGTACTCTTTCCCAGTGCCCAACACAAGCCAGATGTTTGCAAGTGTTCAGTCTTTTTTTTTTGTTCTTTGGGAGAAAACCCGTATTCCTGTTTACACTCAGCTATTGTTTGGCTTTTGCTTGAACTTCTCCACCTTCTGTGCCACAAATGTCTGTGTTCCCATGGGTCACTGTGTTTTTTTACTGACCGTCCGAACAGTAATTGTGAAACTTCATGACGTGGATTCTATGCCTTCTGCATTTTTCAAACAATGAGGAACAAAACTAGCATTTACATTAAATGAAGATGTCAGTTATTTACTTTAAGCCCTGCTGTGACTCTGAGATAGTTGCTGGTTCTCTCGGTTTCACTTTGCCTGGTTTTCTGCTTCTTTTGATCGCTTCATCTGACACACCGACATACTTTCAGAATCGTATCCATCAATAGACATCAGGCTAAACTCCACAACCATCACCACCCCCCGTTCCCTGACAAAAACAGTAGCCGTTGTATAACATCATCTATCATCCTGGAGCCTTTGTTCAGCATCCTGTCTCATATGGGGGCTAGCAGCCAGTGTGAGGGGGGCATTCTGTTTGACAGGCCAGTGCAGATGCTAAATGACAGTGACACAAAGACGGGGTCCTCCACACCGGTCCTGACAGGGCTGTTTTCCATACAGAAAAGGCTTGACTTGACTTAAAGGCCCAGCCTAAAAGCAGATCACAGCTAGGCTCTTGAAACCCATTTGTTCTGGTTTTAAGTAAAAAAAAAATCACCACAATAGGAAATGATTAAAGGATTTTTTTCTTTCTTTTTAGTCATTTGAACATGAAATCCATCAAGGATTTTTGTGTGTATAAAAGAACGAAACGCTGTGGAGTTCTGGTATAGAAACATTAGGTAAAAACAAGTCCATACCATTGTTTCTGTCTTATAGCACAAAGTGTTTATTCTGTTGAGGTGTCCTTGAGCTCCGTAACTGAACAAATGTGTGTCTCGCTCAAAAGTCACTTGATTGGAGCAAACCAAACGCCTCGAGACTTGATGTAATGATGATAGCCGTGACGATGTTTCGGTTTTCCTTCCATCCACGTCTCTCCAGTGCCCTGAAGGAGAACTACTGTTCTAAACCTCCTTTGTTAAAATGCTGAATACAAAGCACTCTCATATCCACAGTCCCATCTGTTGTTGAGATGTCGATACTCAGAAACATCTCTTCATTGTAGTCAGATTACAGTCTTGACTAGGTGTGTCAAGACTGTGTTTTTGATTTATATCAGTTCTGTTTATGCTTGCACAGTTACTTTTTCTTTGTAGATGTAATCTTACAGGATTAGGGTTTTGTAAAATGCTTTTTAGTTCCCTGTGATGCCTTTCTCTCTGTAGTTTTCATGTGACACTAACCGTGTTTCCATCTATTTTCATTTTGAATTTTGAGCTAATTTTTGAAATCTCGCAAAAATGTAAATACAAATTAATGCGGATCAGAAGTGTTTCCATCAACTGGCTTAAAAGCGCATCTACCGGGCCACGCACAGCGTCATTACGTCAGACGTCAGCGTCATTACGTCAGACGTCAGCGTTACGCATGTCTACAGTAAACAGGAAGTAGCGGTTGAAAACAGAACCCGGCCACACATCTCGTCAAAATGGAGAGAATATTTCAGGTATGTGTTGCTATCGGGCAAGTTGTATTTATTCTGTCATGCCAACTAGTTTTAGCGATGTTACATGTTGTCCGGAGCGGAAACAGCTGAACGTCACGTGACGTGAATGTTCGCTACGGCAGAACTGAGTCGGCAAATCTGTTTCCATCTGTCGTTTTGCGCATCTGCTCATTTTCGAAGATCCCAAAAACCACCTCAAGCGAGCGTATAAACTTTTTGGCGAATTTGAGGAAGTAAATTCGCATTTTGCCGTTTCCATTAAGCTTTTCTGCTGCGATACTTCAAAATGCGCATCTAGAAACCTTGATGGAAACACGGCTACTGATTCTCATGTCACAAATGTTTTTCAAATCTCCCAAATTGATGGATAAGTTTACTTAAAGGACCTAAAATGTGTCTTTTTTTTTTCTGCAAGGACCACGAGTTATCAAAAGCGTATCATTTTAGTGTTGTACGTCTCAAACATGTGAGAAATCTATTTTAATAATGGGTTAATTTCAAAGCACTTTGGATTCGACTTTGATGTCCAGTCATTCTCGGTGTTTGGGCTCCATTAGCAGGAGGAAAAGACTGTCTTGATTTGCCTCTAGTGAAATGAGTGAAAGAGAAATGCAGCATATTTATAGATCTGAGGTAGCTCTGCAAGGATGTGCCTCTTTGAATCCATCAGTCCAAAGCATACAGATAAAAGCAAAGAGCAAAGGACATGCAATGTGGTGCAATCAAACAGGACATAATATATATAGGGCAGCACGGTGGCACAACTGGTAGAGCTGCTGCCTCTCAGCGAGAAGGTTGCCAGTTCAAATCCCGGTCCGGGGCCTTTCTGGGTGGAGTTTGCATGTTCTCCCCGTGCATGCGTGGGTTTCCTCCGGGTACTCCGGTTTCCTCCCACAGACCAAAAAACATGCTTGTTAGGCTGATTGGTGACTCTAAATTGACCCTAGGTGTGAGTGTGAGAGTGGATGGTTGTTTGGTGTGAGTGAGACAGGTCCCTCTTGTAAATGAGTCCCCGTGACTCAACGAGGCTAGCCTGTATAAATAAAGGTTGAATGAATATCCACCTTAAGCCAACATGTTGGTATGGGTCTGGTGTTTCCAGGTGACTGGACTTACCTTTTTATGAAAGTTATTTGAAAGATTCAGATGTCTTTTAAAAATGAACAACTTATGAGCTTTTAAAAACTCAGCCTAGGTTTGAAACCAAAAAGGTCACAGATTTTTCTTTTCTTTCTTTTTTATTTGGTGAAGCAGAGCCTGCAGAGCCTGTCTTCCAATAACAGAAGGATCTTTTCATTCTGGTCCTGTATCTGTGATACGAGTGAAGGTTCAACTATGGGAGGTAGAAACCATTTGCAGTTCAAACTGGGTTGACAAAGAGTCAAAAAAAAGTGTGTCTGTGTGTGTGT
>JBBPBX010024724.1:10006-27538 GCA_038048925.1 Garcialebias charrua
GTTATTTACTGCTATTGTCCTTCTCTGACTTTCTCCTCTCCTGTATTTTGATGGATTTGTTGCATGTGTTTGTTTTAGGTTTTATGACTAATACTTTACATATTTTAGTTACAATTGTATATTTTCTTTGCAAAATGAATATTAAAGGTGGGGTATGTAACATTGTAATGTAGTCTGTAACTTTTCAAACAATATATTTTTAACATATTTCTTCACTCTGTCACTATCTACTGACAGACTGATGTTAGACAAAGTAATCTCTGAAAAAAACTATAGTCCCCTTGCTTCTCTATCAGCATTTATAAAAACACTGAAAACACAAGAGTGACCAGGACACTGACAGCCAATAAAAACAGAGTTGTTTGTCACGCCCCAACCCACGCCCCCACCTGTCCCAGCCGCAGCTCGTTCTCATTCAAAGGATTGCAAAGCGATGCAGGACTGTTTTTTATGTGACACAAAATGTATTAAATATCCCTTCTTTATCCCAGAGCTGGACTTTTATTTAGTTTTTTTGCCAAAAGTCAAGTGATCGCTTCATCCTTCACTGACAGGAATGAGGAAATGGATTTGTCACGACTCACGAGCGAATTAAAACATGTCCAACGTTGCTTCGTGAACCTCTGCTGATTTCTTCTGGTTTTTGTGTTGTTGGATGAGTGATTCATGGTTTTATTATATTTTTTAAACAGTTATATTATCATATAAACACAGAACTTCGGAGCGCAGAGACAGGACATGTAGAGGAGGCGGAACATTCCAGACATTCCAGACCAGCGCTGACAGACATGAGGAAGTCACGAGCGAATTAAATCATGTCCAAACGTTGCTTCGTGAACCTCTGATGATTTCTGCTGGATTTTGTGTTGTAGGACTAGCGCTCCATGGTTTTATTTTATTTTATTAGAAGGTTTTATTAACATAAACACAGAATATCGCAGCGGCTCTGAGCAGACAGCAGCAGGGGGCGGAGCAGATCCCAAGTTCAGCAGAGCACGGACTGTGCCATATATGGCTCTGAGGGGAGGGAGCAGAATGCTTTTCTGCGCTGAAAATATTTCTAAGTCCCAGAGTGTTCAAAAACCGCATACTATACCTTTAACTGTAAAATAGGTCACAATGTCAATATTGTTCAGCCATATGTCTCCCAAATTTATAAAATACTACTCTATTTATAAGTACAATAAAAAATAAATAAAAACAAGATGGGAGGCCTCTTGATTGTTTCAAAAAATTACTGTCAGGTCCTCTGGATGGATATTTTTTATTTATTTTTTATTTTTAAGTTGAAATGTTTCATCTTTTATCCAAAATACTTTGTCAGTTGAGGAGCTGCACTAAACTCAGTCTTATAAATAGAACCTCGCATAATTGATCAACCAGTGTGTTGGTGACAGCCAAAGCTGATTTTTTCACATGATAAAGGAGGACCATCAGCCTAACACTAGTAGGGGATTATTCATATACTGTAGTTGTTTTGTACATACCCTTAAATTTTATGTGATTTGTTTAATTTATAATAAGAAAGCTGACACACAGACAAATGTTTGATCACCCCCAATTCAAAGTGGCTGTAGCTAATAGCAGACATTCAGGTACAATACAATTTTTGTTTGGTATCTTTTTTTTCTCTGCATTTATTTGTAAACTTTTCTAATCTCTGCAGAGGTTCACCTGTTTATGTATCTGCTTTTTTCCCTCTCGGCATTGTCAGCGTGGTGCCAGAGGCTGTGGATTCGAAACCATCTGTCACAAACAGGCTGGCTACATTGAGGGCATTTAGCTTGTGTTTGTGTCTCATAGTGTGTTAGTGTGTAAGGCCACCTCTGCTGCTACAAAACCAGAGACACTGAAATGTTGCTTCAGCAAATTGTGTGCATTTATGAACAGATCGTCCTTCCTTGATAGTGCTGAGGAGGGGATTTGGGATGATGCAACAAACAGGCAAATTATACAACACAAAGTGTATGCAGGAGTGTGTTCATGTGTGTATGTGTCAGGGTAGTATAGACATACATCTCTTAACACCAACGCATTATGGTTCTATGATCTGATTTAGGTTTAAGGTGAGACTAATGGTGACAAAGTCTCCAATAAATGGACGCAAGTCAATATGATGGGAATATGAGTCGAAGTGTGTGAGTGCATGTGTGAGAGAAATAAAACGACAGAGAGAATAGGGAAGGAAACATAGATTATGGTGTTACTGCTGTGGCAGACTGGTGTGAGAACAAATGGAGCCTCCCCGCCTGTGCACTGCATAAACAATCTGAGAAAACAGCTAATTAAGGTTTCTACTGGTTTTGTATGTGTGTGTGTGTGTGTGTGTGCGTGTGTGTGTTTGTGTGTGTGTGTGTGTGTGTGTGTATGAGAGAGCGTAGCAAGAGTGAGGTGGTGGGGGGTAGAAGCAGAAAGTTCCACAGGAAGAACTAGAATCATCTTTTTTCACCATCTGTCCATCTGCCAGATGTTCCCTTCCAGTGAAATTACTGGTACTGTATGTCATCCTCCACTCTCACTCCCAGTATTCCCCCATTCATCTCTTTCATTCACAGGTGGAACTATGAATGAACACTGTGAGAAAGTATTTTCTTTTATAGAATGAAAAGTTTGTGTTGCTATAATTTATACAATTATGTCAATAAAATGACTAAAATGTAGAGAAAAAAATGGGGCAATAACAGAAGAAGAGACCACATACTGAAATAATAAGCCAACATCCAACACAACAGTTTAAATGGTTGCTTTGAGCAAAAGTAAATAAATAAATAAATACAAATAATTTTGGGAAAAAAAACATGTTCACATTTTGGAAAACAGCTATGGTAAAATAATTTGAATTATTTCGGACAAATCCCCCAGGGCCAGACAATGCAAAAATACAGTTTTACTCCTTCCAATTTTAATGACTTAAGAGTGAATTCAGTCAATAAAAAATAAATTTTTAAGAAATATTTCTGTTTATTTGACTTCATTTATGTGTTAACACATAACAGGTTCTCGCCTTGTTAATTAACATAAGTTCTATCCTTGTTAATTTTTGATTGTTAAAATCTCATTAAAGAAAACTAAATTTGCAATTGCAAGACAAAATTATATAAGTGCAAGGTTTTTAGATTTGACAGCACATTAAAATCAAGTTGTTTTTTATTAGGTTCCTTCTGCAGAAACATTATCATGACAACTAGCATAAGGTCAATTGTTATCTTATCACCAGGGCTTGATTTGTAAAACGACCAATGCTGGATGCCAGAACACAGATAGTGGGTGGGCTGGTGGTAGGTTGGGGGGGTGGGGGGTGTTCTTCCCCTGAAAATTATAAAATTTTTAATAAAGTAGATGTGATTTCCTGCATTTTGGTGTATTTTAACAGGTTGTTAAACATTCATGTTTCCCTACATTTGTAAACACTGCTCCTGTCACCCCCCGTGCCTAACTCTGACCCTGCTTGTTGTTGTCCAACTCCACATGTAAAACTCACAGGCGCCTGCCCTGCTGTCGCCTGTGGGCTCCTGCCCACGTACGACTGCCTGCTCAGCACTTCACTCCTTTAGGGGCGGATATTTCTTTAAGGGTAGAGGCGGAAATGCTTCACTTGAAGAGGCAGATCGTATGCTGTTGTGCTTAAAATGAGTGTTTATGTAATTATTTTCAGTTTACGTATCCAGTATAAGTTTTTTTCATTCAAGGCAGTCATATTTGCTCATAACTGTATTATTAGTAAGCCTGATAGTTATCGGATCCAAGCCAGATACTAGCAAACAGTTACCAGAAACACCCTGTCAAAATAAGAGAGTTTCCTGATTCTGTTCCAGCAGGATCCAGCTCAGTGTCAATGTCAATTTATTTATAAAGCACATAAAAACAACAGAGGCTGACCAAAGTGCTTTACAGTAAAAAAAAAATAAAAGAGTAAAATGCGTGCCACTGAAACATTATAAAACTAACGATTAATACCCTGATGCATGCTCAATAATCCAGGTAGAAAAATCTAAAAAAGCTAAGTCTGGTCCTCTGGACATTCAAAAAACAAAAAAAAACAAAACAAAGCAAAAAATTGTAGAAACGTTTCGTCTTTCGTCCGAAAGACTTCCTCAGTCTGAGGTGCTGGGTTCAGCTCAGTCTTATAAATAGCACCCTCTCACAGTGTTACACAACCAGTTGGCTGATGACAGCCTGAAACCAGCTGCTCACATGATCAAGGAGGACCATCAGCCTAACAATGGATCGTTAGCACCCTGATGGTTGTTTGCTATTCACAGAGGGCTGAGTGATACCAGCAATCACAGCATTGTAGGAGGGGGACAGTTGAACTCGGAGGCCTCCACCCCTGTTTAATGATGGGCGGTTTCTTTTCACAAAGATGGCCTCCTTTACTCCTCTCTCAAACCATCGTTCCTCTCTATCAAGGATGTGAACATCTTCATCCCTGAAAGAGTGACCGCTGGCCTGGAGATGAGTGTAGACTGCAGAGTCCTGACCTGATGATGTTGATCTTCTGTGCTG
This sequence comes from Garcialebias charrua, assembly GCA_038048925.1. Lineage (NCBI taxonomy): Eukaryota > Metazoa > Chordata > Actinopteri > Cyprinodontiformes > Rivulidae > Garcialebias > Garcialebias charrua. Next base: position 14,513 of record JBBPBX010024724.1, read on the forward strand.
GGCCATCCTTTTGGCCAGTGGCTGTTTAGTTTCCCCGATATAAGACTGATCACAGCCCTCCTGACACTGAACAGCATACACAATGTTACTCTGTTTTTGCCGGGGGACTGGATCTTTGGGATGAACCAGTTTTTTCCGTAAACGATTAATACAACACACAACAACAATAAAATCAGCTCAAAATTTGTTCTCAGACTCTGCGTGGATCAAATGCCAAGTAAAACAGATGAGTCTTGAGCAAAGATTTAAAAGTCTCAAAAGTCTGAGCGGTCTTTAGATTCTCAGGTAAACTGTTCCACAGCTTTGGAGCAGCAACCGCAAAAGCCCGATCACCTCTGGATTTCATTCTGGATCTGGGGACATCTAAGAGAAACTGGTTGGTAGACCGGAGTGCTCTTACTGGAGTGTAGATGTTGATAAGATCACATAAATATGACGGGGCCAGACCTTTTAAGACTTTAAAAACAAGCAATAAAATCTTGAAATCAATCCGAAAGTGGAGGGAGGGTTAGGGTTAGGGTGGAAGCCAGGACAGGAGTTATGTGCTCATATTTTTTAGTTGCTGTTAAAAGACGTGCTGCTGCGTTCTGGACAGATTGTAAATGATGCAAAGATGATTTGTCTAAACCAACATACAGTGAATTACAGTTGCTGACATTACTGGATTGATTGACAGGTGGCGTTGAGGATCTGACTCATGCAAAAAATATACCATATATAGACTGTCATAATTTATTCCTGATTTATTAAAAATGTATTAAATATTGTGGTGAATCTAAGGTTTGAGGACTGAGTTTCCTTACAATATCCTAATGAAGGTTTCTTTATTTTTCAGGAGTGCTGCGTTAACGTTTAGGGGTTCTTGAGCACCCCCAAGAAGAGGCTAAAATCACCACTGTCTTCAACGGATTACATTTTGCATTCAACTCAATTCAAGATGGCAGCTACAGACAACTGACATTAGCAAACATAAAAGTTGCTATAACAACCAGTTTAACAGATTTTTAACCTTAAATTTTTTTATTTTATTTTATTTTTTTATGATTGTGCAAGATATTTGTTTAAAACCTGGCGACAAGCAGTCCAAACATTGCTTCTGTCAGTATATTCTTGTGTTATGTTAATAATTTTAAGGTCTTTTTTTTTTATTTTTAAAGATGAACAACATATTATAAAACATCTTGTCTCAGAAAGCTGCAGAATTTCAAAGCCACCACTGTATTTTCTGGAGCGTCAAAGACTAGATAACTATCTGAGTGACAGGATGTGTGACTGTCTCAGACAGTTTGGACAACCTGATTCACCTGATAGTCTGAGGGATTAAATTAACTCTTACTTGGACTGCCTAGCTGCAAAGTTTTATACAAAATATCAAATACAGTATGTAATAATAGTAAAAAAAAAATCTGCTAAACTGGGCTCAACAAATGCCAAAATCTGAGTTTCTGCGATAAGAAACTCCATGTGGCTCTGTTTGTCAGATAAAGCTGTGCATGATTTTCTGTTTTTAATTCCACAAGTATGTCTCTTTTCCCTGAAAATATTATTTATTTCTGCTATGAACAAAATAGTGACAGTCATTGTAAAAGTGGTCATTAAACATCCACAAATAAATCCACAAATTATGATGAAATCTAGTAAATAAATAGATTAAAGTAAAAGGGAATTCGTAATAGGGCTCCAGCTGAACAGCCTGCCTGGATCATACTAGACTGAATCTAACTTGGAAATACATTTTAATGACGAGGCAGATTGAAGTGGTAGCTACCCAGCAGCACTATCCTCTCCTCCCTAATCACTCACACAGTCATTGCTACTCCAAACATGTCTCCATCCCTTCTTTCAAAGCCGTTGCCAAGACTCGTTTCTTTCATGGCAAATGTTTTGCCAACATCCTCCATAAAAACACCTGATCCACACAGCTGCCACTCATTCACTCGAGGACTTCCATGTATGAGAGCAGCCAAATGTCCCTCGACTGCAGCCATTTAGGGTGATTCATGATGGTATTTCAATTAAAATAAGTGCAAAAAATTGAAGATGGACGAGGGAATGAGTGGTGTAACATCAATAGAAAAGATTATAAATGGTCATAAATACAACAATTTGGCATTCAGGGGCGTTCAGTAGAGATTGGGGCTCAGATTTGTCGTATTACAATAAACACACAGAGAGAAAAAAAAGCAACAAGGACAGTGTCACTATTTTGATGTATTTAAAAATGGAAACACACAACAAAGCTTGCCTGAAGACATAATATCTTATCCAAAGGCATTTTCATTACACACAAGTTTGGAAAACAAGTAGGCTGATAGGTTCATGTGAAAGCAGCTGACAGCTTTGCTGAGTCCAGCATTTCTTCCAACCCGGGCTTTCAAAGACCTTGTTACAGTTTGTTAAGTGCTTTCTTCTCCTTGATGGAAAGACTTTCCCTTGTGAAACTGCTGGTGTGTTTCAAGTGTGGCATTAATTCAGATGCACATCTGAATAGCAAAACACGATTCAGACAGACAGAAATATCACCGTGACCCTAATAAATCAGGACGAAACCTGGGATTATTTTTAGGAACGCAGAGCATCCTAGTGAGCATCATCAACTTTGGCAGATTTACGTTTTCTACACATACAGAGGCATGGGAACTGATTTCATTTTAGGACCTAAACATAAAGGAGATATGTTTTGTTTTGTAATTAAGAATGGAGACACTCACTGGCTGCTTGAATGACTTGTGTGTTTTAAGCATCCTCAGAAAATGTCAATGCTCTGTTACTTAGATTTTAGAAGACAGTTCTTTTTGAATCCATTTGCCATAACAAAGAAGAAACAAACATGGACATAATCACTCATTGTCAACGTGCAGTGATGCATTGAGCTGCAACAGTGGCCTCAAGGCACCGAATTCAAAAACATCAAAACATAGAGATGGGTAAATTATGAACTCAGTGGTTCAAAAACCCAAAGCACAATCTTAATGTGACAAACATCATGGCACTTTTTTCCAGTTTATGAGCTACAAAGCACAGTTCCATGCTCTAGGCAAAATGTTAAAACAACATGTTAACTTAATAAATAATTCATACAATGTTTTCCCTTCTGGACCTGTTGCCTCCACGACCCCAACATGAATAAGCATAGCGTGGATGTTTAAGATTTTGTTAGCATTTTGGTAAAGACACAACTTGGAGCTATAGTCTTCAGTCTTTGTGTTTTATTTTTAAATGACCCTTTCTTTTCTACAATCTGTCTTGATTTTGTACAGTTCCACACCTTTGCTATAAGCTGTAAGCAGCAGATGAAGGCCAGTCTTCCTTTCTTCCCTTGATGTCTTGGGAGTGCTGGAACTTGTTACTTCATGGGTCAGAGAGTAAAAATCAAAAGTCTTCATCAAAAGTCTTGTTACAGAACTATGATGAGGCAAATTAGATATTCCTGGAGAGGTCTTGCAATTTAATAAAATGTACAGGTTTCAAGATTAGAGATAAACCAAAAGGTATTTTTTGTGTAAGTAGTAATCTAAAATAAATTTATACACTGTACATCAGATACAATTATGACACTTTTGCAATAAGTTAATTTTGTTTACTTAAAAAGGATTTTTAAAATGCAAATGCTTACTATAAAGTGTTTACTTCATTGAAATGATCCAAGTAATTATGTTCCTGCTGCAAAGAAAAAAAAAGAGTTTATGGCTTCCAAATTCATTTTTACAATCAGTGTATCAAGAAAGCTGTGTGACAGCTTAATAATAAACCCCAATATAAGTGTGTAGTTATAAAGACAATGAGATAACTGAAAGTTATGCACCATAACTCATGTTCCCGGAAGGAAGGGAACGAGGTGCAACATATGCTATGGGAATTGCGCCCCCGCACGATTACCTGAAGGAAAACAATCACGCCTTTACGGCTAGGGCGTCAGCGTTGCGCCAGAGGCCCCGCCCTCTGGGTATTTAAGCCGCTGACGCCCATCCATCTTTCTCCAAAATTGCACTTCACCGAGCTTTCAGCATTGAAAAGGGCCAGATATGTTGCACCTCGTTCCCTTCCTTCAGGGAACATGAGTTATGGTGCATAACTTTCAGTTCCCTTTCAGTCATGTTCTCTCGGTGCAACATATGCTATGGGAACGTAATTCATTCACGCCCTTGAAATGCTCAGTAAAATGCATGCTAGTGTGAACGTCTGCCCTTGACCAGCAGGCATCTCAAGGCTACTTTCTACTGTGTGTTAGAAAGAACAGCCTGAGTGACATCACACGCAGTAACATCCAAACTGTAATGCTTTGCAAAAGTGTTTATTGAGCTCCAGTTCGCAGCAGCACAAATGTCTGCAACTGGTACACCCTTGAACAGGGACCACGAAGTAGCCAAGCCCCGAGTAGAGTGAGCATGCACTCCAGAGGGCACCTGATGACCTTTGCTACTGTACGCCCTTTTAATGGCCTCAGTCACCCAATGTGAGAGGCGTTGTTTTGATAGGGCCTTTCCGGTAGCAGGTGCTGCAAAGCACACGAACAGTTGATTTGTTTTTCTTAATTCGGCTGTTCTCTGCATGTAAGTGCAAAAAGCTCTCATGGGACAGAGAACCTTCAGCCTTTCCTGTTCCTGAGTGAGGACAGGAGCAGGTAGGAAGGAGGAGAGATCAAAGTCCAGACTCCTATGCTTTAAAATCAAGACCTTGGGGATGTATGCGGGATTAGGCCTTAGGGTGACCTTTGACCCATCAGGGGCAAATCTGGTACACATTGGATGTACAGACAATGCATGGAGGTCACCCACGCATTTTGCTGAGCAAAGGGCCAAGAGTAGAGCGGTTTTACAAGATAATAAATCTATCTTAACCTCGCTCAGTGGCTCGAATGGAGGATCACAGAGAGCCCCCAAGACCAGGCTAAGATCCCAACCAGGGGTCAGGATCCTGCTGGGTGGTTTCATTCTTAGCACGCCCTTCATAAATCTTATTATGATTGGATAGCACCAGGTGTCCTGTGTCCCCAGCCTTCGTGACTGGCTGAAATTGCTGATAGGAAAACTTTAATCGTAGAGAAAGAACCTTTTTCCAGTAAGTCCTGAAGCAAAGTCAGGAGCTGAGCCAGGTCGCATGAATAAGAAATAATATTTCTTTCTGTTCACCAAGCTTCTAAAATACGCCATTTCTGTGCGTAGAGAGACTGTGTTGATACAGCACGGGCATTTTGGATGGTTTTTGCCACATTTTACGGTAGGCCTGATGCCATCAGCTTGTTCTTTTCTGCCAACAAGCTGAAATTTTTAACAGCTCCCAGCCTAGGCGGAAAGACTGCTCCTTCTGGTGACATAGTTTGACCCTGAAGAAGAGCAGTTGGTACACAAGGAATGGCTGCCACCAAGCAGCCTAAAAGGCATTGGCAGGTCTTCACAGTGACCCGATGGTCTAGTTTAAATCTTTCCAGGTAACGGCAAATGGAGGAACCCCGTTCCTTCGAGAGCCATGCTCTGTACCGGACAGTGTCGATCTGTACTCCCAGAAATACGGTAACCCGTGATGGAGTTAGATCGCTTTTTTGTAGGTTTATGACAAAACCGAGAGACTCCAGGTGAGAGATCAACCTATAGGAGTGTGACTGGGCCTGCATTCTGCTTCCAGCCAGAATCAGCAGGTCATCCAAGTAATTCATGACCCTGAGTCCTTGATTCCTAAGGGGGGTCAGGGCCGCATCCAAACATTTAGTAAATGTACGAGGAGCAGTCTTTAAACCGAAGGGTAAGGCTTTGAATTCATAAGCCTTCCCTTCGAACGCAAAGCGGAGGAACTTCCTGTGTTTCCTCCACACGCCTATGTGGAAATAGGCATCTTTTAAATCCATTGTACATGCGTAGTCTCCTGGTCTCACAGACTGGAGAACTTGCCACAGTGTAAGCATCTTGAACTTAAAAGTTTTAATTATTTTGTTGAGAGCCCTGAGATCCAGAATCTGTCTCAGGGAATGATCCTTTTTGGGCACCAGGAAGTATTTGCTGTAGAGGCCAGAGCATAGTTTGCGTTCTGGGACCAAACGGATCACTCCCCTTTGCAGCATTGTCGAAACTTCCTCCCTCAGCATGTGTGCACGTGTAGGGTTAATCTTAGATTGCAGCATCCCTGTGAAGCGGGGCAGTCTTTTTGTGAACTGCAACCTGAGCCCGTGACATATGTGACCAGCCACGCCAAATCCAGGAACAAGTCGGCACACTCTAACTGAGAAAAAATCAATAAAAGCTTCAACTTCTGAGAAATTCGTGAAAATCGTTTTTTTGCAAAATGTACTAGTTGAAGTTGTGAAGAAACCATCCCATGCCTTAAAAAACACTTTATAAGTGTTTAAACTGATAAACTTTGTGTTAGAAATCAGTTTGTTTTCAGAGTAAAAACAAGCCGCAAGGATTTGCGTACTAGGGGCGGGGACACTCTCAGCTGATTAACATGCGGACTTGTTTGGCTGGTATCGGAGCTTTTGTTATTGGTTTCGGCCAATAATGTGCAGATTTGAAAGAAACACATGGCTACTTAACTTCTAGGCTTCCCAGTGAAAAGAAAAGGCGTTTTGCAGGTTTCAGCTCCCCCTGCATGATCCACGGCTCTGGAAGCGGTGCGGGTGAGGGGGGAGGGTGTTGGGCTGACAATCTCCCCCGCGCGTGCACGCGCCAGCATCTCGCTTTTTGCAGGGGCGAGACAGCATCTGCGGCTCTGGAAGCAGCGTGGTGCGGAGGAGAGAACTGGCCCCCGTCTGAATCTCACTGCTTTTAGAGCTGCGCGGATCATGCTGTCCCTGGGAGCAGTGCATTGCGGGGGTGGGGGGGTCATCTTCCCCCGTACCGCACTGCTTGTAGGGGCCACGGATCATACAGCCTCGCTGCCTCCAGGATCAGATGGATCAGCAGTTCATGGTGCTGTCAGCTGGCTGTCATCAGGAACAAAAAAGCTGAATCATGTTTAATTAAAATAGCCTTGTTTTTCCAGATAATTTTAAATGTTTTTGTTTATCTTTATGTAAGATTATCTTTAGAATTTATTTTTTTATGTTAATATATATTTGGTAAAACAAGAAATCTTATCTTTCTTTCTTTGAAATACGTTATTTAGATGGATGGATGGATGGATGATGGATGGAAACCGACCAGCCCACAAAAGCTTAATAAAAAAGACCTACTGTATATGCAAAGATAAGGCCTTTCTGCCCTGATGACACAAAGGTCATGTCCAGCACCAAAACCTTGTGTGACATCTAAAATAAGTCTGTGCAGGAGCTTGGTGTGTGTAAAGCCTTATTTTCTTTTGTTATTCCCCTTTCTAACCTCATCAGATGCAACATAAGCATCTCCTGAGTTTACTCATCATCTTCAGCTATTATACAAACTTTTCCAGTGTCATCAACTTTATAAAGTGTCACCAGCCACAGCAAGCTGCTCCAGGCTGAAACGTCCACAGAGTTCACAGAGCGATTCATCCATCCATCCATTTTCGTCTGCTTATCCGGGGTCGGGTCGCGAGGGTAGCAGCCTAATGCCTAGTACCCACTGCCCCCTTTGTCGAGCGGCCGAAGCGGCCGGTTTACATTCAAAGTCTATGGAGGAGACGCGTGGAGTCACGGCGAACAAGGAAGCGGCGCGATTCAAGTGATCGAAGCGGCGCGGGGGCAGCCTGCACACGCACGCGCGCGTCGCCGTCGAGCCGCCGACGTCCCAAATGTTGATCTCTGGCGGCTCGACGCATCCGGCAAACAGTCGGGAGAGCCTCGCTATCTGATTACACAACCACAACGGGACTTTTTTCGGACTTTTTAAACTCACCGGATCGAGCCTCCAGGAATTGGAACCAAACTCCGGTAAGAAACGTGGCATTTTTACAGTTGCTGCTGACAGGCTGCTGTCCTCTCCAGTGTAGATCACCCCAAACATAAAAAAAAGTTTTAATCTCATCGAAGACCGTCGGAGGTGCAGTTAAAACAACAACTGAACCCGGAAAACAAGCCAGAGACCCCTCCCTCTGCTACCCCCTAGTGTACGTCATCAGACGGTGTTCAGTGGTTCAGTGGGACCGTGACCAGCGGCCAAAAGGGGACGGCAGGCGCGTTTCGAGTTGTGCAGTGGGTAACCGGCATAAGTAGGGAGGCCCAGACTTCCCTCTCCCCAGCCACTTGGAGCAGCTCCTCTGGGGGAATCCCAAGGCGTTCCCAGGCCAGCCGAGAAACATAGTCCCTCCAGCGTGTCCTGGGTCTTCCTCTGGGTCTCCTCCCGGTGGGACATGCCCGGAACACCTCACCAGGGAGGCGTCCAGGAGGCATCCTAACCAGATGCCCGAGCCACCTCAACTGGCTCCTCTCGATGTGGAGAAGCAGCGGCTCTACTCCGAGTCCCTCCCGGATGACTGAGCTTCTCACCCTATCTCAAGGGAGAGTCCAGACACCCTGCGGAGAAAACTCATTTCAGCCGCTTGTATCCGAGATCTCGTTCTTTCGGTCACAACCCAAAGCTCCTGACCATAGATGAGGGTGGGAACGTAGATCGATCGGTAAATTGAGAGCTTTGCCTTTCGACTCAGCTCTCTCTTCACCACGACAGACCGGTACAGCGCCCGCTGTACCGGGCGCTGTAGAGCGATTCCAGCTAGTAATTTATCCATATGAGGCAATCCTGGAAAAAACACAGTCCTCACAGCCGGCTGCCGGGACCACAGACCTACCTAACATGGCTGCCGCGGCATTTCCTGAAACGAACGGAAGTTGCGCAATTATGATTAAAAATGATCATTTTTATTAAAAATATTATTTATGAAGCCTTTAAAACAACCACAGCTGCAACAAAGTGCTGTACACATGAAATCAATAACATTTAAACACAAACAAAAAAAAATTTTTTTTTTTTTCATAATTTTATTAAATTATTAAATATGATACGTTCGTAGGTCCGGGTTGCCGTAGGTCGAGGGTTACCTGTAATGAAAATATGTTTGAACCCAGTTGAATCAGTTTCTGTGTCCTCCTTAGATGTGACCCTTATTTTTTTGGGGTGGGCTGTAACAATAACTATGTGACCCAACAATCAACATTATTATTGTGTAAAACATGTCACAATAACATAAAATACAATTGTTTTTTGTTTTTTTCAAAAGATCAAAAGGAATTTTGCCAGCAAAGCTGAAGTTCTGCACACCTTCCTAGGCAGAGTCTGTGTTGACAGTCAGTGCTGGGGGTTGGGGTTAAGGCAAATTAATGTAAATGAACAGCAATTGTTAACACCCCCAGGTAAAGCTTCTGGAATGGGGACATTCTTCTAAATCTTTGAGGCCTGTNCTCCGCTCAATTCTCATTTCCCTTCACTGCTGGGTCTGGCATTTCTCCCATCCACAAGGATGTCTCCGGTAGGTTTTGACCGGACCAATCAGAGAACAGAAGGCGGAGTTTTGAACGACGTCGACTGACGTCGTCATTCAAAATGGCTGCCGCCACGAAGGAATTTTCAATAAAACAAGGTAAAAAACTATTATTTCTCTGCTGAGAAAAAATAGATTTCATAGCTGACGTTATATCAGAAGTGTTCCTGAGCAATCAGAGAGCAGAAGGCGGAGTTTTGAACGATGTCGACTGACGTCGTCATTCAAAATGGCTGCCGCCACGAACGAATTTTCATCAAAACAAGGTAAAAAACTATTCCTGGTTTTGCCATGGCCAGTCACATTTGTTCTGTTTCAAAGTGAGAAAACGTAATGTCAGTCACTCTGGTAGCTGCAGCTGCTGTTTCTTAGCTGACAGTGATGGAGAACATGTGTATTTTTATTTTTAATTTAATGGTACAAACAGTGTTTAAATGATTTATAAATAAATCTAACACAAAGTAGGTAACAATTTAATGATTTAGCTTCAACTTTTAATTTGCTGGCAAAGTCTGAAGACACCACATAGTATGGAAGGATGAATTGCATTTAAACAGGAAATACAGTAATTAATTTCATCCGTACTTTTCGGCGTATAAATCGCTGTTTTTTACTAATTTGCATTTCCTACGGCTTGTACGCCAAAGCTTCATATTTATGGATTTTTTCCCCATATTTTTAGACCAATTTTTGGCTCTGATATCGCCGTTTTTCCTTTTGGCAAAAAAATGGTGCAGTAACATTTTTGTCTGCTAGGGGGACACTTCCAGAGAGTACACCGACCGTTTCTAGATCATGTGTTCGAAAAAAGCCTCCTCTGCTCGGACTGACTCTCTGTCGCTGCCCGGCCTCCTGCTCTGGAGGTAGCTACTATTAGCCGTGTTGTTAGCTGTGTTTTTTAGCTAGATAACTCATAAACCACACAGCGGATTTTCTTGAAACTTACAGAGCATAATTATTTGGTGATCATTTACAACTGACTAGCTTTATGAGATGTTTGAGATAAAAACGATCTTTTATTAGTGGTTAGCCACCGTTAACAGATACTGTACCTACTATTTAGATATATAGCTCATAAACAACTTGGCGAATATTTTTTCTGCTTACAGAGTGTAATTATATGGGGTTTAATGTATAAACGGTTGCCTTGTATAAGACATTTGAGATAAAATTAGATTTTTTATTCGTGTTTTAAGAGACGGAATTGTCTTGTTAGCTTTGGTTTTATTTCCGTTTATATTGTTATAAATAGTCATAAACCACTTGACGGATATTTTTTAGGCTAACGGTTAAGCTTAGGAACCCTTGTGTTATAATGTCAGCTTAGAAATATGTTTTTTCTCAGCGAAGAAATAATTGTTTTTACCGTGTTAATCTTGTAAAGTCTTTCCGTGCTGGCTCGCTTCTGTGGCCGCCATTTTCAGCAGGGAAAATGAGGTGCTGACGCATCGTGTAGCGGTGATGCATAATAGATGCGACTTATAGGGTGAAGCGGTGTATTTGTGGATTTTTTCAAATTATTCCCAATAATTGGACAAAGCGGCTTATACACAGAAGCAACTTTTACCCCGAAAAGTACGGTACTCAAGTGTGTGTAATTAGTATTGTGTGTGTGTGTGTGTGTTTGTGTTTGTGTGTGTGTGTATGCGTGTGTGTTTATGTGTGTGTGTGTGTTTAATTGCTCTTTGAGCCACTTTAGCCTGAACCTAGCACTGTAAGTGAAACAAAGCATTTCTTGAGTTGCTGTAAATTATGCTATAATACATATAAACTCTCTCTCATTCCAGAAAACAACAACAAACAATGACAGCCTTCATTATGGATGGAAAGACATCATGCACACCACAGCAAGCAGCTGTCTTGACTGAAAGCATCCTTAAATGAGTGTTATCGACATGAGGCCTCTGTCGATGGTTGAGGACGAAGGCTTCACCACCATGATACACACTTTTAATCCAGGTTACAATGATCCACACTTTAAATCCAGGTTACAATGATCCACACTTTTAATAGTAAATGGATTGTTCTTATACAAGCATCCTTAAATGAGTGTTATCGACATGAGGCCTCTGTCGATGGTTGAGGACGAAGGCTTCACCACCATGATACACACTTTTAATCCAGGTTACAATGATCCACACTTTAAATCCAGGTTACAATGATCCACACTTTTAATAGTAAATGGATTGTTCTTATACAGTGCCTTTCTATCTAATTAAGATACTCAAAGTGCTTTACACTACAATCTGTCCTCATTTACCCATTCATACAGCACTCTACTAGATCTCTACAAAGCTAATTGAACAAATCATTCTAAAGAGACTAATCAGAGCTTTAGCTCACATTCATACACATGGGGCACACATCGGAGGTGATGAGGGGTTCAGTATCTTGCCCATGGACACTTTGGCATGTGACTGCTGGTGGATTCCAACCCCCAACTCTTGCATTGGAGGACGACTGCTCTAACCACTCAGCCACAGCCACCCCATCCAAGTTAAAACATATTGTGTGAGTATAAAGCATACATTTGTATATATTTTTGTGTACATATACTTTTTTATTGAAGCTATTTGAATAACTTTTTATTTTTTAATTATTCAATATTTTACTAACAGAAAAGTCAAATAGCAACTTGTTTTATGTGCGATTTGATATGTCAGTCAAATTTTGGAATAAAGAGGTGATAATTCAAACTTTTTTTTTTGCTGATTCATCGATGAATTGAAAAAATAATCGGCTAATTAATCGATTATTGAATTAATCGTTAGTTGCAGCCCTAGTGGATAATAATTAGGGGAAATACCTCTTTATACAGTTTGGTTGGGATGGGACCTAGCAGATATGTGGATGGTTTGGATGAGTTCTTTTTTTTGACAATTCATATAGCTTAACAAGACAAAAATTTTCCAAATAAATACCATGATTCATGCTCAATAATCCAGGTAGAAAAATCTAAAAAAGCTAAGTCTTTTTTAAGATAAGCAAGTCTTTAAAAAAAAACAACTTTTTTTTTGTTGCTTTGCTTTGTTTTGTTTTTTGAAAGTCCAGAGGACCAGACTTAGCTTTTTTAGATATCCAAATAAATAACTTTCTAGGGACATTTCTAAAGCTGCCTCATCTGACAGGGAATAGACCTTTTACCAGTTGACGTCATCGCGCAAAGCTCGCCAGAAACGAGCGTTCTGATTGGACGGCAAAAAGCCGAAACCGGATGCCGGGGGGTTAGGAAGGAGCCGAGGAGCTTCGTAATGATAGAGAGTTGTAGAAGCTTGATTTCTTAAAATAGTGGACAACAACTGGTGAAAATGCCTGAACATTGTGCCGCAGATACGAGAGGAGGTGCGCTGATGGAAAATGGGGAACTCCTTCAGGCTTTTTGCGAATGTCCAGCAGGGTGAGCCGTTGTGTGTAGTTGTCAACAACCTGTATTATCCAAGCGTCAGAAATAAAAGTTTTAAATTTCTCACACCAATACTTCTGATATTTAGACTGGTTTGGTTATTGTTACAGGTTCAACATCTTCTGTTAGCTGCTATAACTAGCGCCACATCTTCATAAGAGCTGTCAGTGCACAGTATGTAAACAAAAACATGACGTTTGAGTCACACAAATGTTCACAGCGTCCTTATTTCT
>JBBPBX010024725.1:0-10975 GCA_038048925.1 Garcialebias charrua
AAACTTATTAAGTTTGCGGACGACACCACCCTCATCGGGCTCATCTCGGATGATGATGAGTCTGCGTACAGGAGAGAGGTGGGTCGGCTGGTGACCTGGTGCAGCAACAACAACCTGGAGCTCAACGCCCAGAAGACAGTGGAGATGATTGTGGACTTCAGGAAAGACAGAGCCCCTCTGCCCCCCATCACCTTTAACAACACCCCCATCATCATTGGGGACTGCTACCGGTTCCTCGGCACCACCATCACCCAGGACCTCAAGTGGGAGCCAACCATCAGCTCCCTCATCAAAAAGGCTCAGCAGAGGATGTACTTCCTGCGACAGCTGAGGAAGGCCAAGCTGCCGGCCAAGCTGATGGTGCAGTTCTACACGGCCATCATCGAGTCCATTCTCAGCGCGTCCATCACAGTGTGGTACGCCGGGGCCACTGTCAGGGACAGACACAGACTGCAGCGCATTGTGCGCTCTGCTGAGAAGGTAATCGGCTGTAGTCTCCCATCTCTCCATGACCTGTACGTCTCCAGGACTGTGAGGCGAGCAGGTCGGATCACAGCTGACCCTTCTCACCCTGCATACGGTCTGTTCGAACCACTCCCCTCAGGCAGGAGGCTTCGGTCAATTGGGACCAGAACCTCCCGCCATAAAAACAGTTTCTTCCCCTCTGCTGTCAGACTCTTGAACACTCATAACCATGCTACCTCATAACTTGCCTTGGTCGCTGTATTTTGTATTTGTTCTTTGTATTTTGATTGGGAATCACTGTATCACTGTATTTTGATTGCACCACTCTAATTGCGCTGTTTCTTAGTAGTTTTTGTTCACTGAATATTGTATTGATTGTATTGATGTTTTATGGTTTATGTTTTTTGTGTCTTATGTTTTTATATTTTATGCACCGTTATGCCGAAGCAAATTCCTAGTCTGTGAATCCTGTTCATTGACAATGGCGATAATAAACTGAATCTGAATCTGAATCTGTCAAGGAAATAACAGAATGGGCTCAGGAATACTTCCAGAAAGCATTGTCAGTGAACACAATCCACCGTGCCATACACTGTTGCCAGCTGAAACTCTACAGTGCAAAGAGGAAGCCATTTCTAAGCAAGCTCCACAAGCTCAGACGTTTGCACTGGGCCAGGGGTCATTTAAAATGGAGTGTGGCAAAATGGAAGACTGTTCTGTGTCAGATGAGTCACGATTTGAAGTTCTTTATGGAACACTGGGACGCCATGTCATCCAGACCAGAGAGGACAAGGATAGCCCAAGTTGTTATCAACGCTCCGTTCAGAAGCCTGCATCACTGATGGTATGGGGTTGCATGAGCGCTTGTGGCATGGGCAGCTTGCATGTCTGGAAAGGCACCATTAATGCAGAGAACTATGTTCAGGTTCTAGAACAACATATGCTCCATCTAGACGTCATCTCTTTCAGGGAAGACCCTGCATTTTTCAACAAGATAATGCCAGACCACATTCTGCAGCAATCACAACATCATGGCTACGTAGGAGAAGGATCCGGGTACTGAAATGTCCAGCCTGCAGTCCAGATCTTTCACCTATAGAGAACATTTGGTGCATCATAAAGAGGAAGGTGCGACAAAGAAGGCCCAAGACGATTGAACAGTTAGAGGCCTGTATTAGACATGAATGGGAGAGCATTCCTATTTCTAAACTTGAGAAACTGGTCTCCTCTGTCCCCAGACGTCTGTTGAGTGTTGTAAGAAGAAGGGGGGATGCCACACAGTGGTAAAAATGGACTTGTCCCAACTTTTTTGGGATTTGTTGACGCCATGAAATTTTGAATTTTCCCTTAAAATGATACATTCTCTCAGTTTAAACTTTTGATCTGTGATTTGTGTTCTATTCTGAATAAAATATTAGATGTTGGCACTTCCACATCATTGCATTCAGTTTTTATTCACAATTTGTTTAGTGTCCCCAACTTTTTGGGAATCCGGTTTGTACTTCCTCACAGCATGGCCATTGACTGTGTTTGAACACAAAGAAATATAATCACTTAAACAATATACAAATGCAGAAATGTTAAAAAAGTAACAACTGAAAACCCACAGTTTTTACTGTGCAAAACCTGTACAAAATAAACTAGACTTAAAGCAATGTGCAAAAAAAATCTTCCACAGTAACTTCCCCATAAAACAAAACCAAACAAAAAATACAAAAGTTGCTCAAAACGATAAGAAAGTTCACAGTACAGCTACATTTTCTGTAGCATCTGGATCATCAGTGTCTTGAAATCCTCCTGGGCCGACTTCAATTGCTCCATTGTGTCCTGATGTCGCCATTGGCTGTTTTCCTCTGACTGGCGGAGGAACTCCAAAACCTCACTAGACCTTCTTCGCTTGCGAGTCGTGGATGTTCCTTGTGGCGACAGAGTTTTCTGTCTGGCGTTTCACATGGAGTGTTGCTCCTACCCAATGCTTCTGGCCGCCGCACAGTAACACCTTTAGCTGAGCCGACGACTGGGTAGGAAATGTCTTGCTGGGCTCCTATGAGTCCGTCCATTTCTTCGTAGAGTTGGAACTTTATTGCCCCTCTGCCGGTTGTCTTTTGATTGTCCTTTACTCTTTTATAGGCATCAACAAGTGTTACCAATTTCCTGGCCACTTAATCAGGATTGAAAATCTCATGAAAGCGCTCTGTGAGCTGAGCTGCAGCCTCAATCCATAACAATTTTTTGTTAGATTTAACCTTTCGCAGCCTGGCATTTAGCTCGGACAGGGTTCTTGGAAAGTCACCATTGTCTGTTACATGCTCACGCATGTGTTAAATCAAAAACAGTGTTTGTTCTTTATTAAAACTGTCATTCACACGGATGGGACTCTTTGCGTGGCTGCTGGTTGCTTGAGAATCATCACAGTTCTCTGAAAAAAACATTTTAAAGGATACACAGTATTGTTAAATTCATTACAATTGGTTTGGTTTGCATTAAAAAATATTATTTCTCCTAAATCTTACCAGCTGTGCTGTGCCTAGGTTGGATTAGCTCAACTTTCATTGTGAGGTCTGCATCAATGTACAAACAGGACAAATCCCCTGCACTGCGATGCAGGCTGCCAGAAAATGGTGTTGTTCTCTTCTCATCAACAAACATGTTGTTGTACTGGTCGAGGTAGACTAAAAACAAACACACACACAGTTATTACACAAATATACATGTCCTAAACAAATATATATCATACAGGGTTATAGAATGTTTCTAAACACGGATCTTTGGAAACCAAATAAAAAAGATTTTACCACAGTTTAGTGCTAATTTATAGTCAATTCAACAAACAACGTGTGTTTAGTTCTGGGTTGCATAACAAAATAAGCCACATCGTCAAATACAACGAGGTTGAAAAAAACAATATTTTAAAATAAAATGTATTACTTAAAGTTACTTTTTTAATGTGCTAAATAATAAAATGTGGCAAATGAAAGTCGCTGCGCTGGCCTACAACACCGTTGTGATATACAAACAACGACAAAAACACAGCCGTACACCGCATGCCAGGCAACTACTGTAAACACAGATTTTTAATGTGTTCTGTGTTCACAAGCATACGCTTAAAGCTTCAGTATGTAGCTTTTTTTATAAACATATTTCTTCACTCTGTCACTACCTCCTGACAGACTGATGTTAGCCAGGTAATCTCTGAAAAAAAATTAAAAAAAATATTGTCCCCTTGCTTCTCCAGGTGGTAAATAAGCAATTCTAAAAAGAAAAGGTGACACGCCATTTTCCAGCCAATAAAAACAGAGCTTGAATTTGAATTTCCACAGACCATGGGAGAGCAGAGCCATATATGGCTCTGAGGGGGAGGGATCAGAATGCTTTGCCTGTTGAAAATTTTTCTAATTTCCTCGCTGACTTGACAAAAGCCCAGTTGGGATAGCCACATGTTTGCAGCAATTTGGCCTCTGGACAAAACTCCGCTGTTCACCTCCACCTCACGGACAAGGGTCACTCATTTGAGGATGAAAATGTGCAAATTTTGGACCGAGAGCACAGATGGTTTGAGAGGGGTGTTAAGGAAGCTTTGTATGTTAAGAGAGAAAAACCTTCTCTTAACAGAGGAGGAGGTCTGAGATTTCAACTTTCCAAGACTTACAACTCAGTTTTGGGGCTGATTCACAAACGTTTTACATCGGATGGGAGCAGAGGTGTCTTGTCTGTGAATTAGACTAGCAAAGTTTGTTGAGAAACCTCTGTTGTTGGGCTGTGAGGTGTTTTTTGTCAATTTACATACAGTTGTTGTGTCTGCTGTCAGAGACTTCAAGGGAACTCCCTACTGTTAAGGTGTGATCTGTCAATTTACATGTATGTGTTACCTCAGCTTGCAATTTACATATGATGGTGCGTGACTCCTGTTATAAATCCACACGCACACACAGTCTGGTTCATTGAATTGATAAAGCTTTTCGGATGAGAAGCGAAACGTCTTTACTACCAACATGTATTATGCATGCTTATTTATTAATAAGATATCTGTTTTTGAAACATCATGTACTGAATTTACCAGTTTGCCTTTTAGCAAAATATCTCACATACCACCAGGTGGATTTTAATAAAACTCTTGGAAAGCAATCAACCATACATCTACAGCTCTTTCACAGTCAACCCCATGCAAGATGGCTACCACAGCTAAGCATCCTTAGCAAGTACAAAAATGTCAAAAACTCTGTCTCTTCTGAGCTGGGGTGATTTCAGCAGACAACATCTGAATCAGACGTAATATTTTAATGACATTTAAGGCATATATTTATAATAATACCGTACATTAGCTTCAACTTGTGTTTGATTGTAGTGACTTCTTGCTGTAGCACAATGTCTCTTTAGTTTTCTTAAATTTAAGTGTTGTTGTCCTTTTGGTTGTGGTGTTCAGCAGCTTTGACATAAAGTTTGTGAAATTATCATCAGGAAGAAGAATGCAGTCCGCTGGTGTTTGAATCCAGGTGCAGGATTGATCCGTGCACGCTGTGCACATTCTGAAACTGAATTAGTCCTCACCACTGAGACATAGACATTTCACCATCCATTTACCTGACAAACCACACTCTAGCAGCTCTCCCCTCTTGAGAACACACATACAAATTTGTCTGCACTCACACAAAGGGCACAGTTGCACGCCGCCAATAAGACCTCCTCACAGGCTTTGCACAGGCTTATTTGAACATCATTAGGTTCAGCTGATACACAGCCCCACAGCACAACGGCTGAAACAAAACTCACAACCCTGTTAGTGGGAGTTACCTCACTGCCTCATCACTCTTTCTACGCCTTCCCTGATAAAGCTTGCAAACAGTTTAGTCTATATATAACTGAGCATTTGTTGTTCTACGAGAGCACCGAGGGATTCACACATCACGGCTTAGTTTGGTTAAAGAGTGCTAGAAGTTTTTTTTTTTTCATTCAATGTGTTTTATCAAACAACAATACATTTCACAATGAAAGAGGTGTAATCAGAGTCAGATGGGAGATAAAGCAAACAAGTCCACATTTGAAGATTAGAAGTGTAAACTCCTTTGTACAGTTTGTGCTCTGAACACTTCTGTGGAAACGAGATAAAATCACTGTCCACATAAAATGCTAATTTGTTGGTGTTTTTAAATATCTGTGCATGCAAAGTTAAATCAAAAGCGATCTTAATCTACCTCTAAGGTGCAAAAATCCCCTTCACAAGATCTATAAAGGCAGTATCTCATTTGGCTGTGACGGTTGAAGACTAGTTGGTGAGTAAGTATTGTCAGAAACGGGTTAGGGTTTGCAAAATGTCAGTTGCAGTCTCTGTTTGTGACCACGCCCCCTTATGGCCATGCTCTGTAGATCAAACTCTAAATTTCTGCTAGCAAAGGTTTAGAGGTTCCCAACCCTGGACCTTGAGGAACGCCATCCTGCATGTTTTAATTGTTTCCCTGCTCCAACACACCTGATTCAGTGATTTAATTATTTCCTCATGTTCTGCAGAAGTCTGTTAATCACCCATTGAGTAAAATCAGGTGTGTTGGAGCAGAGAAACAACTAAAATATGCAGGATGGTG
Organism: Garcialebias charrua; assembly: GCA_038048925.1. Classification (NCBI taxonomy): domain Eukaryota; kingdom Metazoa; phylum Chordata; class Actinopteri; order Cyprinodontiformes; family Rivulidae; genus Garcialebias; species Garcialebias charrua. Next base: position 6,045 of record JBBPBX010024725.1, read on the forward strand.
TTCCTCAAGGACAAGAGTTGGGATCCCCATTGTTTTCTTGTACACTACCACCCACATTCCACGTGCACTGAGAATCTTTGGCCGGTGCATATTTACATGTTGACTGCAGAAGTTGGACAAAGTAAACTAAATTAGTGTGTTGTGGATGCATCCTCAACATGTCTAAAAGACAACTCAGACTTGTTATTGCACAACAGATGTAGGTAAAATGTCATTACTGTACTCTTAAAATAGTTCCCTTTTTCTGTGAGTTGAGCTCTGAGTGGTGTAAAGCACTCAGCATAACCTTATCTGAGGACAGTGGCAGGTGGAGAGTTTGACTGGGGGGCACACCTGTCACTGTAACAGGTGTCACAAGGAGAGCTCAGGGGGCAAACCTCCTGTGAAGCTGTGGCTAAACCAGGGAAGAGTTATTTATTATAAACACTGGACGCCATGTTTTAGTTGACTAGTGTCACTATTGCAACAAGTTTGAGGTTACAAGTTGTACATTACCATGAAGAAATAAACTTCTGGCACGTCCAATTTATTGAAACTAAACTGAAAAGGTGGGTCCCTGCAATACCTTGGTGACTCCAAAGTACATGATACAAATGTTCAGCAACAAGAAAACTGAGAACACCTGCAAGTCTTTACATTTTAAATCTCACTTGCAAATCCTGCTTAGTTGGGCAGTTGTGGCTGAGTGGTTAGATTGGTTGTCCTCCAATGGGAAAGATGGGAGTTCGATTCCACCAGCAGTCACATGCCCTTGAGCAAGGCACTGAACCCCTCTCTGCCTCTGATGTGTGTCCCATCGGTGTTTGGATGTGATCTAAAGCTCTGATTATTCTCTATAGAAGGATTTGTTCAGATATTTGTTGAGATCTCGTAGAGCACTGAATGAATGTGTGTGGAGGTCTTTTGCAAAAAAGAGCTGTAAGAATCATAATGAGGAAATCTTATTGTCATCCTTCTGGTACTTTGTTTTGTCAATTGAAATCACTTAAGTTTTATGATTTAGTTGATTATAATATTATTTTACTTATGTATAAGGCTCATACTTCCTCACTGCCATCTAACATTCAAACCTACTTTGTGAAAATGATTAGTTGCTATATTTTAAAGGGAACAGAAATGTTTGTTAAACCTAAGTTTAGAACCAGTTTAAAGGGTAGGTCTACTACAATAAGAGGAATTTATCTTTGGAATAGACTAGAGGGCAATGTAAAAAATGTGAAGTCCATACTAATATTTAAGAAAATGATTAAAACTTGTTGAAGAGTAACATTTAAGTTTATTCTATCCATCCATCCATCCATCTTCTTCCGCTTATCCGGGGTCGGGTCGCGGGGGTAGCAGCCTAAGTAGGGAGGCCCAGACTTCCCTCTCCCCAGCCACTTGGAGCAGCTCCTCCGGGGGAATCCCAAGGCGTTCCCAGGCCAGCCGAGAAACATAGTCCCTCCAGCGCGTCCTGGGTCTTCCTCTGGGTCTCCTCCCGGTGGGACATGCCCGGAACACCTCACCAGGGAGGCGTCCAGGAGGCATCCTAACCAGATGCCCGAGCCACCTCAACTGGCTCCTCTCGATGTGGAGAAGCAGCGGCTCTACTCCGAGTCCCTCCCGGATGACTGAGCTTCTCACCCTATCTCTAAGGGAGAGTCCAGCCACCCTGCGGAGAAAACTCATTTCAGCCGCTTGTATCCGAGATCTTGTTCTTTCGGTTGAGTGTCTCAATGATCCTAGGAGCTATGCTGTCAGGGGCTTCATGCCCCTAGAAGGGTCACCCAAGGCAGACAGGTCCTAGGTGAGGGATCTGACAAAGCGCAGCCCAAAAACCCCTATGATGAGTACAATTAATGGACTAAGTTTTCCCTCGCCCGGACGCGGGTCACCGGGGCCCCACTCTGGAGCCAGGCCCGGAGGTGGGGCACGCTGGCGAGCGCCTGGTGGCCGGGCTTTTACCCATGGAGCTCGGCCGGGCACAGCCCGAAGAGGAGACGTGGGTCCCCCTTCCCATGGGCTCACCACCTGTGGGAGGGGCCAAAGGGGTCGGGTGCAATGTGAGATGGGTGGCGGCCGAGGGCGGGGACCCTGGCGGTCTGATCCTCGGCTACAGAAGCTGGCCATTGGGACAAGTTTATTCTAATTTAACAAATTACCATAGGTATTTTGATGTGACTGTATCATTCTGATGAGACTGTATACTTTTGTATTACAAAAATGTATATTAATGTTTGAATTGATTGTTTGAATTGATTGTTTGATAAGGAGCAGATATGATAAGAAATGTTTTCTTTTTCTGCTTCCTTTCATTTTGTTTTTGTTAAATTTTTCTTTTAAAAATTGTCATTGTTTTAATATGAAATCAATAAAATTATACAATACAATACAATACAAAAAATGAGGACACAGATTGTGTTGTAACGAGCTTTGTGTATCTTGATTAGATAGAAAGGTACTGTATAAGTACAGTCTATTTCCATTTACTATAGTGAGAGACTGGATTGATCCCCAGTATATCAGCACAATCAATTATTGCACACTCACAGAGTGGGTTTCAAAGAGTCTAATACATTTCTTGTCACTTTCACCTATTTGCATATTTTATTTTAATTTTTTCTCCTGAATTCATCAGGAAAACTTCCGTTTTTAACATTGTTCCCTCTCAGTGCTGTCTTCATCATCACCACCTCAGTGTTTCAGTCTTTGTTTCACGGGTAACGTCCGCAGCAGACTTAATGAACCATGTCAAATTTATACAGGTAGACCCCGATTTACGAGCGCTCTGATCTGCGAGGTTCCAGACTTACGAGCTGCGAATTTTTGGAAAAAACGAAAAAAATACTGAGTTTTCATGTGTTTTTTCACCACAGTTAGTTAGCTAAGCATATGGACACACGTTTCCGATCATTTTTATGCACTCATAAGCAGTTTTTGGATGAAAATAGAGTGTTTGTAGTCGCGCTAGCGAAAACCGTTCCAATTTACGAGCGAAATTCCGGATTTACGAGAGAAATGGCGGCCGTTCCAAATTACGAGATTTCCGGTTTACGAGCGCCTCGTTGTAACGGATCTCGCTCGTAAATCGGGGACTACCTGTAAATGTGCTACAACTTGTCTGAAATTTAGCCAGCAGGTCAAGGGTGAGAGCGAGTCAAGGAGGTTGTTAAACATCTGTTCAATATTTTAGAGGTGTTAGATCCAGGGGCATTTTTGGACAAGTCTGCCAGCACACAAAAAAAGAGCAGTTTCTTTGCAAGACGTCTTCAGTCATGTACACTCTATTAACTTCTCTTCAACTACAAGAATAAAGTCCAATTTTCCTATTTTATATTTATTTCTCGTTTATTACTTATTTATATTTATTACTCGTTTACAGCCCCCCGGCATTAATCAGGGCACGGATGGGGGTTCGTAGCTTCGGAAACTCATTTGATTCTGCGATTTTGGACCTGAACAGCACCTGGACTCTGGAAGGCTGCAGTCAAAAAGAACACTGTGGCCTGGATTGAAGATAAACAATAACTATCTAATCTAGTTTCTGCTCGACCTTGGAAAAGAAGAAGGCCGTTTGCTAGGAACTATTCTCCTGGAGTGAAGCTGAGAGACACTGCTGACCCCCCCCCTCCCTCCCCAGAGGTCTCTGGGAGTGCGCTCGGAGGCGCCAAGGTTAACAACTGCTGAACTGTGTTATCTGAAGTGCTGCTCACAGACTCTTTTGATCTCCTTGCATGTCGTCAAATCTGCAACAATGTCTTGTCTGGTTGTGCTTATTGCTGATAGAGTTTTTGGGACTTTATCATAGAGTGTCTTAAGGCAATCTTTGATAGATTCTTTTTTTGAATATCACAAATGATACCTATTGTGTTTTTCCTTTTTCCATATCTGTTTGACCTTCATCCGGAGACGGATGAGCGCGGCCGCGCAGAAGAACATGTCATGTGTTTGGAAATGCTGCAGCTTGCATACTCTCCCTCTCTGGACGACTGTGCTACATAATCACGTTGTATTAATTAACTGGTGCAATGTTAATAAATAAATCTCTTATCTCTCTTATCTCTCTTATTTATTTTGGATTTGGCATGACAATGTGCTCCACAATATAAACAAATATGAAAAGTAACAACCACAGTTTGACATTTTCTTTACATAAACCTGACAAGTGTTGGCTGACTGGAATCCACTTGTCATGCACTACTGGTTTCTTCAAAAAATATCTTCTTACTGAGAATTTACAACAAAAAACTTCATCATTGCATCATTTATTTTCTTACATGACAACTGTCAAGTGATAAGACGTGCATGTGCATATGTAGAACAGAAAATGTGAAAACATGGATGTTTTATCCAGAAAAAAAAAGTTTTACAAGACAAAACAGTTTTGAAAGGCCAATGAGAAACTCTTAAATCACATTACTGTATCTCTTTGTAATGCTGTCTGAACTTATTTGTCTTTGGACCTGTACTAGGTGATTTAATGCAAACATTAATATTTGATGACCTAATGCAGTTAGAACTTTTTAAACCTTCTTACCTTTAATAATAAATAAACTAATGAGAGCATTTAAATTATATCGTCTTTATGGGCACATATTACAGGTAAAAACAATAAAATATATTTTCTTTTTGTTCAATTGGGCAAAATGTATAACTATATAAAGATGTGATTTAAAGTGCCTTTGAAATAATCTACCATATCAGACTTAGGTTTTTACCTTAATGTGTCAAAGTGTAGGGAGCACGATGATGAAATTGTGGAATGTCATGCAGAACTGTCTGTCTGTCTGTCTGTCTGTCTGTCTGTCTGTCTGTCTGACAGTCTGACAGTCTGACAGTCTGACAGTCTGACAGTCTGACAGTCTGTCTGTCTGTCTGTCTTATTTATATATATATATATATATATTTATTTATATATATATATTATTTATTTATATATATATTTATTTATA
>JBBPBX010024725.1:16849-39450 GCA_038048925.1 Garcialebias charrua
TAGGACAAAAACAAAAGTCTCTTCTGAGGAGATTGTCCTGAGCTCAAACTAAAATGAGATAAACAGTGTCACTGAATCTTCACTGCAGGTTTGAGAAGGGAAATCCTTCATGAATAACATTTTGGAATAACATTTGCTATTCAGCATGAATTTAAACAGTTTGAATAAACAGACTACAGGGTGCATTAGCGCCCATAGCGGCCGAAACTGGTACTGCACCATTTTTGGCCAAAATGAAAAACGGCGAATCAGAGCTAAAAATGGGTCTAAAAATATGGGAAAAAATCCATAGATAATACGCTTCGGTGTATAATACGCAGGATATTCAAATGAGCAAAAAAAGTGCGTATTATACACCGGAGAATACGGTATATCTAGTTTGATGTATTCTAAATGTATTACATCTGATATCATTGCTAATTATTGTTAGGAAGCATAAAACGTAGCAAAAGTGGTGTATTTCTCTATATAAAATATTTAATGTAACCATTTTAATGCCTATGTTGGGTTTAATTATTGAGCTTCCATAGGGTAGCACAGTTTTTCGACTGGGCTCTGACTGTTGTAGACTACTGGTAGTTGACTTCTCGAAAATGCAAGAAAGTAGGTGAATTGATAGCCTGGTTAAAACCAGACCCTTGTCCTTCGCTTCGCTTTGTACTAGTGTCTGGCATTTCTCCCATAGACAACGATTTCTCCGGTCGATTTTTGACCGGACCAATCAGAGAACAGAAGGCGGATTACCGGACCAATCAGAGAACAGAAGGCGGAGTTTTGAACGACGTCGACTGACGTCGTCAGTTAAAATGGCTGCCGCCACGAAGGAATTTTCATGAAAACAAGGTAAAAAACTATTATTTCTTTGCTGAGAAAAAATATATTTCTTAGCTGACGTTATATCAGAAGTGTTCCTGAGCTTAACAGTTCCTAAATCAATTCACGAAATGGTCAAATCTGCTGGATTTAAATAGTTTCGGTTTGACATTTTCCAAACAGCCTCGGGTGCGCTACGAAAATAAATTATAAAAAATCGAATTTTATCTCAAATGTTTCATCCAGGCCAACAGTCAGTAAATTAAAGACATATAATTACACACTGGTAGCAGAAAAAATATCCACCGAGTGGTTTCTGAGCTATTTATCTGAATAGCCTGGACCTCGCCAGGCTAAACTAACAAAACTCCGCCTTCTGTTCTCTGATTGGTCCGGTCAAAAATCGACCGGAGAAATCCTTGTCTATGGGAGAAGTCCCAGACCCTAGTACGAAGCGAAGTGAAGGACAAGGGTCTGGTTTTAACCAGGCTAGGCTCTTTTGGGAGAAAAAATCTGTCCTGCTGAAATGAAGTCTTTCAAATAATCTTTCAATAGTCTTTCAATAATCTTTCAATAAAATCATGGGTGTTGTGTATCTTCTGGCTGACTCTCTGTGGTGGAATCCATTTTGTGTGTGTTAGTGGTGCTGTGGGTGCTCCCAGCTCAATCACGTTTATACTAGAATCGTCATTGGTCCAGCTCTTCTTGAAGGAGGGTCTAATGTTACCTGTCCACTTTGCAGTGATTCAATGGACCAACTCCCCTCTCGACATCAGTTACTTTCAAACTAATGACAAATCAAAAAGCTGCAACTTGAATGTAACTTGTAACTCAACACATTATAGAAATGTAGTGTAGTAGAAAGTACAGATACTTCATGTAAAATGTAGTGCAGTAAAAGTAAAAGTACCCACATTCAATTCTACCTAAAAAAGTATTTGTACTTAGTTACATCCCACCACTCGTTAATTTTGTCAAATAAATAAATTAGATTTCTGTTTGTTTTTTTTGTTTTTTTTTTTGTTTTATCACGAAATTTATCGTTATCGTGATAATGCTCTGAAATATCACGATATAATTTTTGAGCCATATCGCCCACCCCTACTGTGGATTACTACAACAAATCTCTCCAGAGCTTCTGGACCTACATGCTCCCTTGAAAACAAGACTGGTGTCTTTCTCCCGTTCAGCCCCCTGGTACACTGGTGAGCTGCGCAGGATGAAGGCAACTGGCCGTGCTATTGAGAGACGTGTAAAATCATCTGGTCTCTCTGTACATAAGCAGGCATACAAAGAACATCAGAAAGCCTACGCTTATTCTCTTAACAGGGTATATGCAGAAATTCCAGAGTTGAATTTAATACCTTTTAATACCTTTTTAATACCATCACAATATTTTTTAATACCATCACGGCACCGAGCTGTAACCGTAGCGGCAACCTGTTGTACTTCAGTTTAGAGCAACTAATTGTAAAGTGATAGATTACTGTCATTTTCTTCCTAAACTTTGGTAGTAAATGTAGTTTTATAACAATTACTGGATACATCAATTTGCTTCTTGCCTCAATAAAAGCACTGACCTACTTGTTATTTAAATCTAACCCAAGAGAAAAAGTTTAATTGTTCCCACACATAACATATCTCTAATGGCAAACAAAAACTGTAAACTTGAAAACAGAACAGTTTAGTTAAAATAATTCAACACTGAACACATGCATAATTCAAAAAGAGAGGTAGAAAATAATAACTACTGTATTTTTCATCCTGTAAGTTGCAGTTTTTTGCATAATTTACATGCCTTGCAACTTATAGGACGAAGTGACATATTTATAGATTTTTTTCCCATATTTATAAACCATAACACTGAAATATGACCGTTTCATTCATTCTGACTGAAAAAAAAAAAAACAGTTCATATCTATTGTAGTAATAGTATGGCATGCTGTTGTATCATGTAATAGGAAAATGTGCCTATAATGACAAACAGTGGTGATCGCAGACCGCTAGGGAGCGCTAAAGAGCTAATCCGCTTACAGTGGACCTAAACTTTTTGTCAGCGTTTTTGTGGATTGACTAACTTTTATAATTCATAAGCGATTTTGTGCTATTTTTATTTACAATGCAATACCGCTAATAACTAATTATCTATCAGTAAAAACGAAATAACGTATTTACAAGCTCGGACGACAGCGCCGGATGTGGTCCGTCACTAAAAAGCGTCCCCCTCAGTCTCTTGGTGTGTGCTCTCTCTATAGCAGTTAGCAGCCAGTGTGTTACTCTGCAGCCTTATTGCTTGTTTTTGAAGAGTCAGACGAAGAGTTTTTAACATGGAGGGTGAACTTATGGATGTTTCTCAGCGGCCTACGCGACGCGTCTGGATTTTAAAAAGTATTTCGCATTTGCCCTCTTCAAAATGGCGGCTGCGACGGCCACAGAAGATAAGGACTTTACAAGAAAACACGGTAAAAACAATTATTTCTTTGCTGAGAAAAACATACTTCTTAGCTGACTTTATAGCACAAGGTTTTTCTGAGCTTAACCGGTTCAAATGGTCAAATCNTTAGAGCCATATAATTACACACTGGTAGCAGTGGTTTCTGAGCTATTTATCTGATAGCCTGGACCTCGCCAGGCTAAACTAACAAAACTCCGCCTTCTGTTCTCTGATTGGTCCGGTCAAAAATCGACCGGAGAAATCGTTGTCTATGGGAGAAATGCCAGAACCTAGTACAAAGCGAAGTGAAGGACAAGGGTCTGGTTTTAACCAGGCTAGTGAATTGATGGGTGCAGTCTCACTTATTCCTGGGTGTTTGCATCCAAGTGACCAGACTTGTGGCTTATGTTTATGCTCTCATCTTGTAAAACTGTATTATAGGCCACACAAATACTTTTGTTGCACACCTCAGGCATAGTTACTTAGCCACTTGATGTCATATCTTTGGATTTATACTGTCATGAGTTATGTGTAGGTGTAAAAACAAGCTCTTGTGCTTCAGAATTTACAGAAAATAAACAGAGATTTGAGAAGCCAACAACAATTCTGATACTACTTTGGAAGAACATTTGTAGCACTCATTGTTTAACAGTTAAAATTCTAGCAACACATTAGGGCAAGTAAGGAACCTGAGAACCAAGTGTGTCAAGACATTTTATAGTCTCTCACGAATGAAGTTCACATTCTAGCGGCCAACAGTTGCAGCCTAGAGATACTGAACTTAAAAATTGGGGAAACAACAACTATACAGGGAACCCTTGACCTACGGCGCCCGCAACCTACGGCAACTCAGACCTACGAATGTATCATATTTAATAAAAAGAAATAAATAAAAAAATATATATATATATTATTTTTTTTTACGTTATTAATTTCATGTGTACAGCACTTTGTTGCAGCTGTGGTTGTTTTAAAGGCTTTATAAATAATATTTTTAATAAAAATGATAATTTTTAATCATAATTGCGCAACTTCCGGCCGTTTCAGGAAATGCCGCAGCAGCCATGTTAGGTAGGACTGTGGTCCTGCCAGCCGGCTGTGTGAGCCGGCTGTGAGGACTGTGTGTCCCAGGATTGCCTCATATGGATAAATTACTAGCTGGAATCGCTCTGTGAACTCTGTGGACGTCAAGCCCGGAGCAACAGCCGCGATCGCTGCGCCGATCGCTCAGTCATCGTGCCGCACGACCCCAGCAGCTCATGGTATGAGCTAAGGCTAACAAGCGCAGCTAACATGCTAAAGCGGACCCCACCGGAGACATCGAACCGACGCGCGGCGGCCGGGAGCTCGCTTCAAAGTCCGCCCAGCAGCCTAAGATGTCGGATGGGAGCCTAAGATGTCGGATGGACACCCAGCTAACGTGGAGAAGCAGCTCCGACAGCCTTTTTTGGATGGGCGAGCGCTAACGAGCGCTAATGAGTGCAGGCCTAATGGCGTGGCTAACAACAGCTAACGTGGGCAGCTTGTTTGGATGAACGAACACCGCGGAGAAACGGATTTCACTAAGTTATTAAAGTAAACTCTTTTTCTGGCTTCAAATGTATGGACTTAACTAGCTAACAGTCCTTCCTCTAAACAGTTTAGACTGTGTTGGAGCAGCAGAATGTATGGAGCTCTGACGTGCTCGGACGTGCAAACAGACGAGACAAGCTTGATCAGCTCAAAGTAAGAAATTATATTTTTTATTTACAGTACTGTACTGTATTCATTTATTTACATGTGACTGTACAGTAATACTGTAATGCACTAGGTGTGTTAGGTGTGTTAGGATAGGCAAAGTGCTTGCTAACTACAATAATATATATATATATATATATATATATATATATATATATATATATATTAATGGTGTCGAAATTAGCGCGTTAATTATTTGCGTTATTTTATTTATTATGATGCGTTAAAATAAAATAACGCAACGATTATTTTGAAAAGCTCCCCCCGGATGCCGACCTCACTTCCGGTTTCCGCTCGCTAACGCTGTTAGCGCAGACACCGTACCTGCACTCACATGCGATCACTGGACTTCTGCCAGCAATGATAACTATTTGGGTGTCACGGCTCACTTTATTGATGACAGCTGGAGCCTGCACTCCTTTGTTTTAACTGTGAGTAAATCTACCGAGCGCCACTAAGCAGAGGCATGCGCGCAGCACGTCCAGCGGCCGCACACGAATGGAACACTGAGAAAAAAAACAACAACGCTCGGGACAGACGGTGAAATCCCCCTGCTTACAGAGGCTGAGCTTGGAGAGCTGAAAAAGTTGGAGGAGCTACCTGAGCCATGCAGGTACGGTTTTATTTCTTTTTCTTTGTAGTTAAGTTGATACTGTATTGGTTAAGTCAGTGGGTCAGTTAAGCTGTGTAAATAAACAAACAAAGTATGTGTGTGTGTTAAAAAATAAAATATAATTCTTCTTTCTGCTCCCTTTTCATTCAGTGTTTTTCTTTTTGATGAATTTGCTTTTTTTATTCTAAATGAATGAATAAATGAATTAAATTAAATAAAAGCTCTAATGAATTTTTTTTCAGTCAACCTTTACTTACACAGGTTAGTCTCAATGAGCCTCAAGGACTCATTTACAAGAGAGACCTGATTATTGTTTATTAATTTGTGTTTTCACAGGTATGTCACAGAAACTCTGGGTGGACAGAAGTACATCTCCTGTTCTGTGGTGCTGCCTGCCTTCTGCCACATGTTCAGAGTCATGGAGCCTTCAGATGATGACACTGTCAACATACTGTGATTCAAGAAGGCCTTTTGTGAAGACCTGGCTCAAAGAAAGAAGAACTCCAATCTCACTTGGCTCAAGAATGCTACTGCACTTGATCCCAGGTTCAAGGACTTAAAATGCAAGTAATGTAGAGACTGGTTTGCCTTAGTAGCTGGATAAATGAAGAGGAGTAGATCTTATACATGTGGTTTAAAACAAAGCAGAAATGTTCTGTAAGGTTCTAAAATTCAGTTCACACTAATTCATACAGTTTATCAAACAGTAAAATATTTTGAACAACAAAATGAATGTTTGCAATGCACTTTAGTTATGTGCTGCATTTTCTTTACAAAATTATTTCAGTTTTTAAACACTGTGTGAAAGTAAAAACAATAAAGGTTATGACTTAACTAATGAATGAATCCATCTTAATTATAAGTTGCCTTAAAGTGTTTAATCGCGATTAATCACGATTAATTTTAAAACTGATTTGCGATTAATTAGTTAAAAAATTTTAATCGATCAACACCCCTAATATACATACATGCAGGCAGTGGCGGCTGGGGTCGACTCCGACCTACGGCAAAATCGACCTACGAACGGTCCTTAGGTCCGGAACTGCGACGTAACTCGAGGGCTTCCTGTATACTGGAGTTTGTTGCAGATGAGACCATACATTTACAGTGTACTGCATTTATGGGCAATGTTGTGTCTGGTTACAAGGTCTACTGGCAACAACGGAAGGGCTTTTTGCTTTGATTGGTGTCTTGTTTTGTTGTAGAACATATTACTGGCTCCTTAATTTGTGTCTTCAAATTAAAGAGCCAAGAGGTGAATTGAGGGATAACACTAGGAAATGTGATTCAGCTATATTCAAGCATGAGCTCAAACTTATATGACAAGGACTTCATACAACTAAGTTTTTGTTGGGTAAAATCCTTGCAAAAGTCTGGTAAGACTTGCATCCAGCTCCTTTGTAATTTTAGTGTACCAGGACTTCTGTCTCTTACTGATCTCCTACAAATAGCCTCCTGCAAGGTTTGAATTTTAATGATCACTTTCTGTATGCTTCACCACCTAGTAACAAAAGACGGATGATAATGGAACTCGTGAAAAGCAAAACAGTCTTTAAAATAGACCTAATGTACTCAGGGTAGTAGAAGAACCTAATAAACCATATGCCAGATACATAAACTAATGTCAGGCTTGCAAGCACACAAAATAAAGCCCCCTGGTCCAAAGCCAGCAGGCAGGCCAAATCCCCACACAACCATGACAAATCTAACACAATTACACACACTATGGTGTTGAGGGGGTTGACAGAGAATGATGAAGCCAACATCAAACACAGTGTTGATTAATGGAGAGCAAGGAGCGGCTGACCAAAGAAGGTGTTGAAGGGGGGAGAGTGTTGGAAGGAGAATATGGGTAAGGCTGTTATTGGTTATAGTGCCTGTGTTCACAATGTGAGGAGGATGATGCGGGGAGAGTGGGTGGCGTGTGAATAGTGGAGGGCAGAGTTCGCCCTACGGGAAGCACTTAAGGCCACGTGCCCCCCTGAGAACATCCCAACTAGCTTCCACTGAGGTCTACACTACCGGTAGTCTACACAACCAGTTACTACTTCTACTAACACTCTATCCAAGCCATTCCCCCTCAAATAAACACGTCTAGGGCTGATTGCAATTCAAAATTCAGTGCAGACGCCACAGGCATAGTAGGTGATGGGCAACAAAGGGAGTGGTAGCAGTGGTTCACTGGGGCCCTATAAAAGACATGCTAAATCACTTAGCAGGCCCTAAATTAGTTGCTTGTGAATCTCCTGGGATTTTGGGAACCAATGTATCACTTGAGACTACAACAAAGAGAGGATGACCTCACATTTGTTAACAAGCCACAATGTTAAAAAGTCACAGCTACAAATATTAAAGAAACAAAAAAAAAAACAAAAAAAAGCTGTGAGGTAAAAGGGATTGTCAAACTGACCCTTCTCCAAAGGACTGCCTGCCTGACATCTTATCACCCAACATTCAAACTGGTTTATCTACGTTATTCCTACGCCTCATGACGCTTTGCGCGAAATGTGCACACGACTTCCGGTTGACCGGAAACACAGTTTGTTTACATGCGAGTAATACAGTTGAAGACAGTCCAAACTTTGTTGTTTTATTCATGTGGGAACACCACTCGTTTTGTTAAAAGAGGAGGGACAAATAAAAAGAAATTACAGATGTTACCTGATCGCGCAGACATAATTTAAAAATACATAAATAGCGAACGCGTTTGCTCCGGCCTCTCGGCTAAGGTTTGTTAGCAGCTATCTCGGCTAAAAATACCGGTCGCGTCTGAGATCTATCGTTTTAAGACAGTAAATCTTCCAAAACTCTCATTAATAAACCCTCCCCGAATAAAAAGATGTTACCTGATCGCGCAGACATAATTTAAAAATACATAAATAGCGAACGCGTTTGCTCCGGCCTCTCGGCTAAGGTTTGTTAGCAGCTATCTCGGCTAAAAATACCGGTCGCGTCTGAGATCTATCGTTTTAAGACAGTAAATCTTCCAAAACTCTCATTAATAAACCCTCCCCGAATAAAAAGATGTTACCTGATCGCGCAGACATAATTTAAAAATACATAAATAGCAACGCGTTTGCTCCTGTCTCTCGGCTAACGTTTGTTAGCAGCTATCTCGGCTAAAAGTCACGGTGTTCTGTAACACCGGTCGCGCCTGACATATATCATTTTAAGACAGTAAATCATCCAAAACTCTCATTAATAAACCCTCCCTGAATAAAAAGAAATTACAGATGTTACCTGATCGCGCAGACACAGCCATAGAGTAGGATGCAGGAACACTCTTTCTTTGTTTTGGGTCCGTGTTGAAAACACTGTTGTTTTAGCCAAAGATTTAGCTTGGTCCGGTTGTTGGTGCAGCCGCGAACAGCACAGCAGGTACCTGAACCCCGGTAGGACATTTCAGTAAACGTTCCGTTTAAACAAAAGCTGTGTTTGCTCCGATAAAATGAATGAAAATAACTTTCAAAAACACCCGCGATCAATACTTCGCCTATGGAATACAGGCACTTCCGGTGTCGGACAGGAAGTACAATGCACATTCGTTTCTACAGTGACACCCCCAAGAATAAGGTGGATTGGGAATGAGGATAAGACCAGCTGGTGACTGACAATGCCATACATGCATCTAATTTTCTCTGGGGGAGGCTTTGTGGCCAGATTTATTTCCACCTTTGATCTCATTTCCTTTTCATATGCTAGTAAATCCCAGGTAAGGTGGACGCTTGGGATGATCAGGGAGTATCGCCAGACCGCTTAGATTGGACTCTCAGAATTAATCTGGGAAAATCCTCAGTGCTAACCTGCTTAGTTGTCACTTAATCTGGGGGATAAACCAAATATCAATTATGCCAAGTATAAAATGTGGGCCAGACAAACTTTTGCTTGACCATAAGGAAAAAAAGATTACTTTAATTATTGATAAGTAATTAGCAAATAACATCCACAAAATATATAATAAAGTATGTTGCCATAGTATTGAAATTGTGTTGACTAGGAGTTGGTAGTTCTGATAACCTCAATAGCTACTACATTACCAATCAGCATGTAGATCAGCTCAAACATGCTTATGGTCTACATTCAAGAACACACACAAAAACATTTCCCCTGGAGGGTTTTTCAGCTTTCAGGGTTTGACAGCTTAAACACACTGTCTGGGTGTGAGTCATGTCTGCACACCGAAGAAAAATGAGAATGTCACAGTCAAATCATATACAGTTTCACTAACCATAAGGACTGCCATTGGTTCAACACACAAAGTAAGGTGGAGAATTTATTTTCTGCACTAATTTATTCCATGACATACTTGCGATCATACTGCTTGTGAGCTTTAGCAGTGCACTTTAGAGGCACATGGATGTACTTTGTAACCTGTGAACTTCATTTTCCCAAAAACTGGGTCACTTACAACTCAAGCCACAACAAAACATACATAGAAACACTACTTCATTAGCTGTTTTTTGACCACGCCTATTGTATGTTATCTTTGGTTTATTTTTATCTCAACCAGTGAAAAGTCTGTGGTTATTACCCAACCGTTTGGCCAATTAAGAACACAATAAGCATCCCGCACGCTTCTGTGCGAGTACAGTTCATTTCCTGCCATTATTGTTACAAGTGCTGGACTCGTTCAAAAGTAGATGAAATGGGGTGAAGCCCAGACACTATTTACTCAGCAGGGAGCGACATGAGTCCCTGCCTCTCTAATGGTTTCCTGCATTTCACACAATTGTTTCCCTTCAAGAAATCTTATCTTTACAGAGTGCAGACGCACGGACCAAAAAACCCATGGCACATGAATTTTGTGCTTTAATTAAGTATCTTTGGAAGGAAATACAACTTGTTTCTTTAAATAACAATTGTTGTACTATATGTTAAATGCTAAACCAATTTGATTTTAAAAGAGGTGGCACTGCAATATATTCAACACATAGCATGGCTAGACATTGTGTTTTGGTGGCCCAAAAACCTTTGTCAAAGAAAGGTTATCAACAAAACAAAACTTTAATTTCGAAAAGTTTTTTGAAAGCAGCAAGCCCCAAACACCCATTTTAAAAAGCAGAAAATGTGTCTATGAAGGTTGTACACTAATAAATGGAACAATCTCATTTTTTGTACTGGTACTCAATTTGTGTTGGCATAACATTAGACATGAGAATGAAACTGATGAAAAACAACCAGAGCTGAAAAATACAGTATAATTAAACATTTCAATTCAGAAATGAGCAATTAAGCAGACAAACATCCCTTAGGCCAACTTGACACTGGATAATGACCCGGCTACATTCTGAATAACCTACACAACTTATTAGAATGTGGATGGATTGCTGTAGGTTTTTAAAACCTACTTTATTTTGAAAGTACAGTAGTCAAAATGTTGCTACCTCATAGTTTGTACCTCTTTACTGAGACAATGTTTTGGACACTCACAACATTCTACTCCAATATTGGCTCTATTCACTCAGACTGCTATGAGCAGGCCATGTGGCATACAATACAACTTTATTTATAAAGCACTTTAAAACAACACTGTTGGCCAAAGTGCTGTGCTCATTCCAAAGTGCTCATTCCAATGCATGACACTACCACCACAGATAACATGGCTACGCTAAGTTGTTTCCATGACCTAGTCATGATTGTGGTGCCATGCTGGCACATGGGCCCAGTGTCATGAATACTCTGCCACCATGCTAGCAATGATCCACCCAGGACCCCGATACACTGTAACCATAATGACAAACCACCACTACTTTGCCCCCAAAACTTTATGCAAAACTCTATGACCAATCACGCATATTACGGAGTCCACTGCAATCTTAATATACTTCTTCAAGAGCTCTCCAAGACCCTACAAAAAATGTTTGGATTTTTATGTTCCAATAGTGTCTCCATCTAGTATGAAGGAGGCCCAATACACAAAGACTAAACTAGTAAATGAATAAGCATTTGCCTGACAGCAAAAACATGTTAAGTGACTTAGTGACCAGAAACAGAGATGTTTATCCTGCAACGCCTTTAATACACACACACACACGCACGCACGCACGCACGCACACGCACACGCACACACACACACACACACACACACACATTTCTTAAACAGACTTTGCCTCATCTGAAAAACCAGTTAACAAGGGGAAAATAACAAGTGCATCATTGTAAAAAAAAAAAAAATAATAATAATCCAAAGAAAGTGAGACTAACTATCGTATTCATAACCAAGAAGGCCAGGAATAAAAAGTGAAATTGCCATTGAAACTTGACCAACAACTATCAAAGCAGCCACTGGTGTGCCTAAAAATTAAAGAAGCACTAGAAGTTTTTGGTGGACCTAAAGGCTCCAGTATAGCTCTGCGTTTTGCCGAACGCCGCTCGACGCGCGCGTTCTGTGCGCAGGCAGTTCACAGTATAGCTCTGCGTTCGTTCTCACGTTTAATGCTCGCGTTTTCGCTCCAAATTTGAGCAGATGCAGGGCAGAGCATTTACCTACGGGACAAATTGAGGTCGCTGATTGGTCATTTGCTGACACGCCTACTGAATTGATTGACAGGTCGGGTGGGGGAAAAAAAAGGCACGAGCCGGCAGCTGGCTCTAGCCGCTGCGGTGTTCTGTGTTTACATGTTATTAAAAAGTTCTAAAAAATAAAATAAAAACAGGGAGCGCTGGTCCAGCACACCAGGAAATCTGCAGAACCTCGCGCAGCCACGCTGGACCCGAATTTAATTCGCTTGTGACAAATTCATTCATTTCTCATCATTTCAGTCATGGAGTCAGCGGAGGAGGAAGCGATCACTTGACTTTTGGCAAAAAACAAAAGAAAAGGGGAAGAAGGGGAATTTAATACATTTGTGTCACATACAAAACAGTCCGGCGCAGGGCAGTTTATTGTGAGACAACGCGCTTGCGTATGCGGTCGTAAAATTCGAGCTTGGCGCGTTCGCGTTCAAAGGCTTGTGCCGCTGCATTCGAACATCGTCGAGCGGCGCTCGGCCGAACTCAGAGCTTTACTGGGGCCTTAAGTGACAATCTAAAGCAGGGGTCTGCAACCTATGGCTCTGGAGCCACATGTGCCTCTTTGGTCCCTCTGTGCGGCTCTTTCAAGCTTTGAACTTTAAGCTGAATTTCATTGGTTATTATAACAAAAACGGGCTAGTTTTAGCAGTTTTTCTGTCATTTCTTTTGCGAATATGTGAATACTAGAACTAATAGAAGGAGTAAAACATACTTCAACTTTATTCAAAGTAGGATATTTGATTTTTCTACAATTAAAATAATTTACCTACTTTGTAGAACTGCATAGTTCATTGTTATATTTTTTGGGAAAGAACATATTTTTCCTTCTTTACAAGAATCTTTTTTTTTGTCTTAAAATGTAAAAATATCGACAAATCATTAGATATTTTCAGCTTTTCAATGGCCGAAAAACTAGCCTACCTAACTAACCTAATGGTCAGAAAATTGTCCTCCAACAACCTTAAAGTGGTCCATGGGCCACCAGTTGAGAATCATAGTTTTAACAGGTTTTGTGGCTCCGGACACATTTAATTTAGTGATCAAAAGTGCAGAAATAGCTCTTTTGATTGTAAATGTTGCAGACCCCTGAGCTAAAGCCAGCAAAGACAAAACTGTCTTAATTTATTCCTCTAAAAATGACTTCCATAAATCAGCTGTACTGTATTTGCAACAGTATTGAGAAAAGCAGTAACTTGAATCAGTCAAGACTAATGCAATTTTGAAAATGCTAAAAAGATGTGAAACAGCACTGTAAATACCACGAGAATTCAAGGAAACCTCTGACTTGTTTTGCATAATCAAATGAAACATTTGCATCTACAGTACACACAGAGTTTTTCTATCAAACCCTGGCTGGGTAAGCATCCTTAAGGTACAACCCTTTTTATCCTCTGGTTTGATGAAACCAAATCAAACAGTTCATCTTTTAACTCTAAATACAGATGAAACCAAAATGTATGTACATATTTAACAAATATTAAAAAACAGACACTTTAATGATAAGTAGCTTAGCAAAAACACCAGAATTCACTGCAGCTGAAGAACTGAAATGCTAATGATTTTCTTTAGTTTTTACAAGATAGTTTAGCCATTTCTCCAGCTTTTTGTCTTTTCTGGACGATGTAAGCTCAAGTGTTGTAGCCATATGCACTAAAATAACATTTTTATCGACCTTTACATGTGAGCATTTGCTAAACCGACACAGAAATTAATGTTCCCAAAATGTCAGTGCTTGCTGTTAAATGTCAATTACCGTACTGTAAATCAGACGGGACATAAGAACAGAATGACAAATACAACAACACCCAACTGTGGATTTGTATGAACCTTCCAAAGAATGAGAATCTTTAGTATAGCTGAGGAGGCTTTTACAGCTCCTAAACCAGCAGTTAGATTGCCGATGTCACACATGAGAAGGGGTTAAGCTCCTACAGCACGCACATCAACCACAGGTATGTGGTAATAAAATCCACATTCAACCTTAGCGTAACATGCAAGGAATGCTCTCTGAGTGGTTTACTCTGCACTGATTGGGTGGGGGAAGAATCCTCACACTTGTTTTGGAGCCTGTGTGGAGGAAAGGTAAAGCTGTAAAAAGACAATAACAGTGTGCTGAAGCCATCAAGCTCCATCCAGTAAGTTAGCCAATTTCTTTCTCATTAGAAATAAAGTACTGGTGTAGCCACTGAGGGGGGTCAAGCCACTGCGTCAATAGGCATTCCATGCATCAACCCATGGGGGGCACTTAAACCCCTGACCCCACCATCTTGGTCATTTGGAGCCAAAAAAGGTGTGCAGCATGGCTCAGACCCTCTGACACTGCCCCACCAGGCTGGGAATGCAGTAGCACTGTGGGGGGATTGCAGGACAATGAAGGGAAACAAGGGCTCCACTGATTCAGGGTTGATTGGGTTAGAGGGCTTCAGTACGGTGGCCCCAAGGTGTAAATCAACAACATTGGAAAAAACGGAATTACATTTGAAAAAACACAACAAAAACACAACGACATTTGAAAAAACAGAATTACATTTGAAAAAACGAAATTACATTTGAAAAAACACAACAACATTTGAAAAAACGGAAGTGGCCAAAGCGGAAGTAGAAAAAAACAAATTACATTAAGCCAAACCGGAAGTGGCCAAAGCGGAAGTAGAAAAAAACAAATTACATTAAGCCAAACCGGAAGTGGCCAAAGCGGAAGTAGAAAAAAACAAATTAGGAAAAAAACGGAATTACATTTGGAAAAACACAACAAAAACAAGAAAAACACTACAACATTTGGAAAAACGAAATTACATTAAGACAAACTGTTGTTTTTTCCACTTTTTTTTTTTTTTACTTTATTAACAACATAAAACCGAACACAGCACACACACACACACATGCACACACACACACACACACTCACACACAAACACACGGAGGTTAGCATTAGCATGCTATCCGTTAGCCTGTAAACTGTTTGTTAGATTTTTCTACCTGGATTGTTGAGCATGCATCAGGGTGTTTTGTTCATGCTTAAAGAAGACATGACGCTGGAAGAACTCAGAAGGATCTTAAAGGTAAGGAAGTTTTATTGACGTACATTTCAGTTTACATTACTCGTGTAGTAATGTGTTGTTTACATAACGTGCTCATTGAAACGTTAAATGAAGCCCACGATTTTGCAAACTATAAATATATTTGTCCACAGAGAACTAACCTAGTGTGTGTTAGTTAGCAAGTGTACCAGCGATTAGCTGTTTAAGTTGACGTAGCATAAATGCTAAAACAAGTTTCTTCAGTTTTAATATTTACACTGGGCAGCTGTTTAAACTGTGCTCGGCTTTAATCTGCCAGTCACCACAAATCTTAATATATTGGTTGCATGCTTTAAATCAACGAGGCTAGCCTGTATTGATAAAGGTTGAATGAATGAATGAAAAATGCACAGTAGTATTTAACTATAGATAACAACCTTTAGTTTGTCTGTCCAGTTACAGAGCACACAAAAATGTTTTAGACTGTCTGAAAAATAAGCAGCATTATTTTGTTTATGACATACTTTTGTAGCATGCTTTACATGTAATCAAAAGTGAAAAGTGGAGTAGGGGAGACATTTATTTAATCAATAATTTAAAAAAGCAACTTCTATTCTAATGTATCTCCAGGTCTCAGTTTTGGATGGACTTGTTTGCAGACATAAGAGATTCAGGGAACTTCAGTGGAACCCACGAACACAAATGCTTGCTGAGATTCTGCTTCCTCAGTGTTCTGCAAAAAGACCTAGATGAATGCACAGAGCAGTGGAACAAACACAGGATCCGGCCAAGCAGACTTGCATCATGTCCTGGGAGGATTCCAAATGAACTATATCTCTTGCCTCACAGGTAATTGACATCTTCACAGAATGAAGTAGCCATTTGCATGAAATAATAATGAAAAGTGGTATGTTATAGCCCAAGTTGGTAAAGTATATTTTAATCATTGTACACATGTGAGCTAAGCTGGTATGTTGTAAGCTGTCACTGGGCGTGCTCTCATACGTGTCATACAAGTCATGAAACACATTTGATATTTAAAAGTATTTGTAGTTTTTTTTTTGTTTTCTTCTTCTTTCGGCTTCTCCCTTCGTCAGGGGTCACCACAGCGAACTAGTCGCACGAAGATTTGGCAATTGTTTTTACGCAGGATGTCCTTCCTGACATAACCACAGACCACCGAGCTACCACAGCCCTCTGTGTGGAGCAGAGAGCTGCATCTAGGGTTCCCGGGGGAATAGATGGTGTGGGTTAAGGGCCTTGCTCAAGGGCCCAGAGTGGGGCAGATGAAGGTGGAGACAGGTGTGACTGCTTCACTTATCCCAGCCACATTTTTGATGTCGGTACCAGGGCAAGAACTGGCGATCTTCCGATCTCAGGCTCACCTTCTTAACCTCTGCTCCACCACTCCCACATTTAAAAGTATTTGTAGTAAATGTAAAAATAATCCTTCACATTTGCATCTTCAATTCTATTGTTTTGCAGATATGGTTCAAGGGACTGGATTTGCTGTTGAGGAGACGGAACTGGATGTGTTCCCTGAAGCAACACAAGCTACTGATGTGTGTGGTGATCCACTCATTGAGGAGTACCTGCAACTGGCTGTAGAACAAAATGGACTGCAGCAACCACAAGACTGGCAATCAGCCTCAGAACTGTATTTCACCCTCTTGGACATAGCCAAGTTTTAGACACAAACTACAGGTGCTAGTCATAAAATTAGAACATCATGAAAAAGTTGATTTATTTCAGTAATTCTATTCAAAAAGTGAAACATGTAGATTATATTCATTCATTACACACAGACTGATATATTTCAAGCTGTATGGTACATGCTCATACATCAGTCTGTGTGTAATGAATGAATATACAAGTTTCACTTTTTGAATGAATTTACTGAAATAAACTTTTTCACAATAATTTAAGTTTATGACCAGCACCTGCATTTGAACCTATCTTAATTCTCCTTTTAAAGTGAAAACTGATATTGATCATCCAACTATGTTCAGTCAGGTCAACTGGATTGTTTTTTTTTGTGAGTCAGAAAAAAAAAACTGTCCAGATGACCTGACTGAACATTGTCATTTATCATAATCATTTTATTGTAATTTAATGTGTTTAGTTTTGTTTTATACTGTGATTTGAACCTTAAATATATTCTTTAATCCCCATCTTAATGTTTGGAACATTCTATTAAAGCAGTAATAAATTGTAATAAAATTTGTTGACGTAAATTTTTATTGTCTATTGTTGGCTGTACCTCATCTGTGGTTTTTGTTTAAAACAGGTCTCATCTACAATTCATTCAACCTTTATTTAGTCAGGTAAATCCCATTGAGCCTCGTGGACTCATTTACAAGAGCGACCTGCTACAAACTAAAGAACGATGGTAGAATTTCCTTAAACAATAAACAAACATAAGACAGAAATAAAGATTTTTTTTTTAACCAAGTATCAAAACTAGCAAAACATTATAAGGTAGATGTAGAAAATCAAAAACAGGAACATGTCTGTATTGCTTTTTGCCAGGATTCCAACAGATTATTAAAACCATTTAGAGAGGTCAAGGCCGAGAGCTACAACAAGAGTCCTCGTGAATCAATGAGAGTAACCTTGTATAAATAAAGGTTTAATGAGAAAAAAATCTTGAAGAGAAACAGTCAGTTTAAGACTTGGTGGTAAAGAAAGTGTTATAAGTAAATCAACCGGTAAACTGTAATAGAACTGTTTTATTTTGTACAATGATGTTTGTTTAACAAAAAATATTGGATGTAACTATTTCAGAATTGCTGACTTCAAATATTCACATATACCAAATGGATATACAGTAGAAGACAAAAATAGACAAGAAAAAAAAAGGGGGAAGATTGAAAAAAAATCTAAATAATGAAATACTGTAAGATTTATCATGACTAAAGTCAGCATCACACAAATACAATATTGTTTAAATGTAATGGAAGAACAGGTGAAAAAAAAGAAAGTACATGAAAATTATCAAGTCTACAAAATTAATTGCAGAATTTTTTTCAAGTGCATAAAATACCTCAGCAAGACCAAAGAACTTTAATACCATCTTATTATGAATACCATCAGCTTGACAATTTGGGCAACACTCTGTTAGTTCTTTCATTCTGCCATGCAGGTCCAGCAGCCAACATGGGAGCAGCAAAACCATGGGCACCTGCACGCCACCTGAAAATTGGATGAAATAAAGTTATATTTTTACAGCAGTGTTTGACAATTGTATATATGAGAACACTTTACAACAGTTGTAGGATGAAGAGGAAGATGTGATAATTCAGAGGAGCTAAAGGCCACTATCAGAGCAACCTGGGCTCATAACACCTGAGCACAGACTGATCCATTTCTACCTGGATTACTGAGCATGCATCAGGGTACTTTACAACAGTATTTACATGATGTGCATTCACAGTTAAGAACACCTGCTGGAACTACCACTGTTCTAGCTTCACTAGTATATTTTTTTTATAAAGTACTGTGTACATATGTAGTGTGTACATCTGTGATGTAGTTGGTTTGCTTTTATTACTTAATGTATAATAGATACTTCTAATTTCATTGTACATTTTACTGTACGCTGACAGTAATGTCATTCATTAATTCATTGCGACACCTCCAGGGAAACATTAAATCACTTAGAGTACGTCCGAACAAACTAAAGTTTGTCATCTATAGTTAAATACTACTGTGCATTTTTCATTCATTCATTCAACCTTTATCAATACAGGCTAGCCTCGTTGATTTAAAGCATGCAACCAATATATTAAGATTTGTGGTGACAGGCAGATTAAAGCCGAGCACAGTTTAAACAGCTGCCCAGTGTAAATATTAAAACTGAAGAAACTTGTTTTAGCATTTATGCTACGTCAACTTAAACAGCTAATCGCTGGTACACTTGCTAACTAACACACACTAGGTTAGTTCTCTGTGGACAAATATATTTATAGTTTGCAAAATCGTGGGCTTCATTTAACGTTTCAATGAGCACGTTATGTAAACAACACATTACTAATGCCACGAGTAATGTAAACTGAAATGTACGTCAATAAAACTTCCTTACCTTTAAGATCCTTCTGAGTTCTTCCAGCGTCATGTCTTCTTTAAGCATGAACAAAACACCCTGATGCATGCTCAATAATCCAGGTAGAAAAATCTAACAAACAGTTTACAGGCTAACGGATAGCATGCTAACTGTACCTCCGTGTGTTTGTTTGTGAGTGTGTGTGTGTGCATGCGTGTGTGTGTGTGTGTGTGTGTGCTGTGTTCGGTTTTATGTTGTTAATAAAGTAAAAAAAAAAGTGGAAAAAACAACAGTTTGTCTTAATGTAATTTCGTTTTTCCAAATGTTGTAGTGTTTTTCTTGTTTTTGTTGTGTTTTTCCAAATGTAATTCCGTTTTTTTCCTAATGTGATTTGGGCCACTTCCGCTTTGGCCACTTCCGGTTTGGCTTAATGTAATTTGTTTTTTTCTACTTCCGCTTTGGCCACTTCCGTTTTTTCAAATGTTGTTGTGTTTTTTCAAATGTAATTTCGTTTTTTCAAATGTAATTCTGTTTTTTCAAATGTCGTTGTGTTTTTGTTGTTTTTGTTGTGTTTTTTCAAATGTAATTCCGTTTTTTCCAATGTTGTTGATTTACACCTTGGGGCCACCGTATCATAGTGCAGAACTCACTTTTGTTCACAGGAAACATATCAAAGGTCAGGATGGCGTCCAGCGTGTGGTTGAGGTCGTCTCTTTCTCTGCGCAGCTGCTCAGTTTGATTCTTCAAGAGTTTGTTTTCCAAAACCAACATGTCAGTTTGATTCTCCAAGAGTTTGTTTTCCAAAACCAACATGTCAGTTTGATTCTTCAAGAGTCTCATGTTCTCCTTCTGCTCTCTGACGTCTGCTTCCTGTTCCTTCATTTCAACACTGTCTGTGGATGGAAGAACACAAACATCAGTTTAGTTTCACTGCAATGTCCTCTACAAATGTCTCTTGTCTTCTCCTGACTGTCTTTGTCTCATCTGATGAACTAGTTGTCTCTGATAAAGACTGATGAACTTCTGTTCAGCTACAAGAATGACTTGTAGTGGTGCTGAAAACTGATGCAAGAAACTGATATAAGATTCTTAGAGATAGAACGTCTCACACTCATTGAGTTGTCCTAAAAAGAACTTAATGTTGAGTTTGTAGAAAAACATCTCACTCAGACTGACGATGATGATTCCGGCCACCAGGAGGACACACAATATTCCCAAACACAACATCAACACATGGAAAGTGTGGAAGTGAGAGTGAGCTGCTGCTTCACCGTCTGATTGAAAACAACAACACAGTCATTAGTAATAATATTAAACTTACAGAGAAACTGTTTGTTCTTTATTTTTAAACCTTTGTAAGTAATTTAAACACGTGTTGAGAACAATCTTTCTGTTTCACAGTAACAAAAGTAAAGATGTGAGCATGTGGGGGGGTCCTTCCCCAGAAAATGTTGAATAAAATAGATGTCATTTCCTGCATTCTGGTGTATTTTAATGGGTTGTTCAACATCTAGTTTTACCTACATATTTAAACTATTCAATAAGTATTTTAGAGTTCATGGCAGAACAAGAAGTGGCATGTGACAAACAAGTAGCATTAACACAGTATGAACATTATTCAAGAATTGTTTCTATAAGAACATTATCAAATATTTTATGTGAATGGTACTGTCAGGATTTTCTCTGAAGGCAGGCTTGAACCCAATGGTGCAGAAAAGTAACTCTCAGGAAGCCAAGAAATACAAAAGTAGCTATTTAATAATAATAAATCAAAAAGGCTGTCAGGGCAGCAAAACTCACTTTAGAACGGGAACAACACAGGAGACATCAGGGGAGACCCAACAATGACGCAACAAAGGACATAACTCACAGACAGGTTTATATACACAGGCAAGACAGGACGTGATTACAAACAGCTGGGAACACAGGGAGAAATCAATCAAGACAAGGCAGAGAAATACAAGATGCACAGACAATTGATGACCACAAGATGGAGCCATCCTTATAGGTACTAGCAATAACAGCATTGTAAGAGGGGGACAGTCGAACATGGAGGCCTCCACCTCTGGTTAATGATGGACGGTTTCTTTTCACAAAGATGGCCTCCTTTACTCCTCTCTCAAATCATTGTTCCTCTCCATTAGGGAGGAAAGATGACTGAGTTTGTCACAGCTCCTCAGACTGAAGAAGTATTTTTGACACAAAGAAGAATCTGTCCAGAGGACTACATTTATTGAGCCTGCATCAGGACAATAATCTGTAAAGTTTTAGCACATTTTATATGGAAAACACATTTTGACTTAACCAATTAATATATTTTCAATGGCAAAATATGCAGGCTTATTTCATATTACTGTCATACTATTCCCTTTCACTGCTTTATGTATTTATTATCTTACTTTTAATGATAACAATATAACGAATCACTACTGTCATTTAGAAAGTGTTTAAATTGGAACTAATGCTTGTTTGTTCACACACAGTTACAACAGCTCACCTGTTCCTTCATACTGACAGGAACAATCCCCTCATCACTCCTGACTCTGCTCCTGACAAATCACATTTTTAAAATGGTCATAACTCAACACAAATCTTCCCTTTTTACAAAGCCTTATGATCAATTCAGGCCAGTTACATTAAAGGGTTGAATCATCTAACATCTCAGGGCACTTTTCATATAGAGCAGGTCTTCACCAGATTCATACTCTTCATTATATGATTATAATAATAATCAGTCAATGAGTAATCTACCTGCCCACTTTGGGCTACTGCATGATGGTGGGGCTGCATCTTGCTCCTGAATTTTAAGGGCTACAAGACAACGTTTCAGTTATGTAGCGTTGCATCATAATATTATTTAAATTATATAACAGTATGTTATGTCACAATGCCACACACCAACAATTCATTGACTTGATAATTAACTTGAACCGTGGGTTGCAGGAAAAGTTCAATAACATGTCTTACTCTTACCTGTTTCATCGTCCTCATTTACAAACTGCAGCTGTTTGAGTGAAACGTTTAAATTTTTGTACTTTTAGCTGCATCTGTTTCCAGAGCCTTTCTCTTTTTAATTCTTCTCTTCTCTTCACCACCTTTGCTTGTCCACCCTTCCATCTTTCCACTGACCATCCTAATCCGTTAACACAGACTCATGTTCGTGCTGCTATTCTGGTGCATTGTTTTTGTACTATTAGTGCTTAGTGTATTTCTTAGTTTAGTGAAAGTAGTATATTCTTAGTTCATGACTCGGCTCTTACTAATGTTTTTCTTTACAATTTGTATTTTTGTTGGATGTAACTGTGACCTTGTGTACATAGTTTCGTTCCACCTCATGTACCACATGTGATGAGAATGACAATAAAAATCCTTGTATCCTTGTATGCCTACTAGTGCCTAGTCATCAGTGCCAGATCTTGGTGAAAAATT
>JBBPBX010024726.1:0-11661 GCA_038048925.1 Garcialebias charrua
CAAGAGCATGGTTTTGCTAAATTAGGCTGAAAAGTTGGATTAAAAAATGTAGAATTAGCTGAAACAGGCTATATACAGAAATTATTACGTAAAATTAAATACCTTGATATCACAATATTTTTTTTGCCTCAATAAAACCACGGTCCTACTTGTTATTTATTTAATTGTTCCCATATATATCTTTAAAAATAGTTGAAACTGCATATTTCTTGGTGCATTTGTGTGTACAACTGGATCAGTGCTGTCTTTATTTTTTATTTATTATATAGACGTTTTAATAAGATATAACACCGTTGCGACTGTTGCTCGCTGCTCTCAAAGCCTCTGCTCAGAGGAGCGAGAGCCGCGCGTCTTCTCCCTGGCTCCCCGTTCTGCTGTGTTACCTTTGAAGTTCTTTCTGTTGACCCAGGGCTCGGTTCTGTTCCAGCTTTGTTGCGTGAAGCACTGGGAGCACGCGTGCTCAGAGCTACCTTTCTGAACTCCCGACCCACGGGGAGAGAAAAAAGAGAGGGGCAGATCTTCCCGGAGCTTTTGCTAAAAATCTGCTATAAATCATGAAATAACCCATTTAGAGTTATTTCTCTACAATATAAATAAACGCTCCTGTATTATTTTTAAATAAACAAATAAATAATGGCGAGGCAATTTGAAAACATGGTGAGTCATGGACTTTAAAGAATTCAAAAATGGAAGGAGGAAAATAATGATTACTGTATTTTTAGCCTGTATGACATATTTATGGATTGTTTTTTCTTCTTAAACTTTTCACAAGTTATCTGAGGATTACAATATGAAACAAACATCGAGGCGCTGAGATTAGAATAAAGTTTTATTTAGATACAGCAGTTTAATAGAGTAAAAAAAAACGTAGTCCACCTCCTCATGGTGCTGGGTTCCTGAAACACAAAAATAAACGTTACATTAAAACGGGTTACACTTCTCCATTTTAACAGGACTAGATCATTTTCTACAGCGTGAATGTGGGTGAAATGAAAAATTAGAACTTCAGCTCTGAACGAGGGTCTGGTTTTAACCAGGCTGGAAGGCCTCAGGATTGTACGGTTTTTTTGAATAAACAAATAAAATATTTGCGGATAGTTCGAGATAAATTAAATAGGGCCGAATGAACCGTTACAGTTTGAAGGATTGATCAAAAAAGATTATGACATTCTATCTAAATAATTTTAGGTTATAACACTTAGATAAACGGAAAAGTAAGAAAATTGCAGTGGACCTCCCGTTAGCATAGCATATGCCTAACAGCGGACATTTTATAACTTTGTAACGGTAGACGGCTCACATCGGATTCGCTAACAAAGCGTACAGTGGCGCGTCGTGTAGATAAACAATATCGACTTTAAATAATCCAAAGTTAGTTTTTGTAGACGAACTTAGCAGCTAACAGCAAAGCTAACGAGCCACGTTTGACGTGGTTCACGAGACGTCGTCTTATAATTTGTGTATAGGACGTGAGGCATACTTGCATTTTCCAATATAAGAAGCAGAGAAAGTGGATTACCAATTTGGAAGACGTACTTTTGTGAATAGTTCCAGTGAATGTCCACGTCTTGTGAGCGGACGCAAAAGACAGTCGTTTCCTGTACAGCCTGAGCAGGGTTGCCAGGTGAGAAATGTAGGATTATCGTACACCCATTATAAACAAAATAATAAGTACTGTACTGTAGCGTCTAACAGGCACTCACAGCTTTGTGGCGTCAGTACTGGGGGAACCATAGACATTAATACGCATTATTGTCTGGGGGCAACTAAAAGAGCTCTACAGGAAGTCTTCTGTCACATTTAGAAAAGCAGGATTAGCTGGAATTCCAAGACGCCTTCAGGGTTAAAAAAAAAAAACTCCGACAGACAGTTGCGACAGGCTGATGAAAACCGATCACAACTACACGTTTACAGAATGGCGAAATTATTGTATTTTTGGCCTTTGTCGGGATTATTGATCGTACAGAGGGCAAAATTATCGTACAAATACGAAAATTATCGTACAGCTGGCAACATTGAGCCTGAGTATAATGGAGACCCCTGATGGACGAAAAAAGGTACTGCAGACAGGAGCATAATAATTTCTAGAAAAAACCAAAAACAGGTCGGAGTCACTTTATTTTTTAATTTAGTCATCCAGTTGGGTTATTCGTTCTGAAACATTTAATAAAAGTAAAGGGATGCAGGTACAGAGTTTAATAACTGTTTGGAGTCAGATGAATAAAAGAAGAGGACAGATTGGGGTTTGAAGAATAAATAATAATAATAATAATAGTAATGAATTCAATTTATAACGCACTTTTCATTAATGGAAATCTCAAAGTGCTAAGGAGGGAGTAGCCCTCACAGACAGGTCTTAAATGAATACATATTTATAGATGTGGAAAATGGATTTAAAATTCATTCATTTCTAAATTTTGATGCACTTTTAACATGCAGGAAAGGGTTTTAACAGAACTGTTTTTTTGTATGTCCAGAAGCTCAGATTTAGCTTTTTTAGATTTCTCTACATGGATTATGGAGCATGCATCAGGGTATTTAACAAAACAGTTTGTTGAATAAATGTTTTAAAACGTGCAATCACTGATCATTTCTTTAATATGTAATGCACTTAAATGTTAAACTGAGTAAAAATGTAAAAGGACAATTAATTTAATGTTAATATTTTTATAATTTCTTTATTCTTTGCACTAATACAAAGACAAAAGTGGACTTTTGGAATGAGTATTCTGGTCTGACCCCCTTGAGATCAGATTAAGCTGTATGCGGCCCCCAGATCAAAATGAGTTTGACACCCCTGGATTAATAGTTATATACCTGGAACAACAGGCCAAAATGAACTAGCCCATATTTTTACTTTGAATAAATGAGCCACTGAGTTTAACAATTTCAAATTAATAACTTAGGAGGGCAGATCTTAGAAGGCTCAAGGAATTTGCTAATTATCATAGACTGTATACTAGCAAGGGGGTCTTAGAAGACCGTAAATTATATTTTCTAAAATAAAAGTAGGCTACAGTATTTTTTGATTTCAGGGTTAAATTGATTATTTCACTTTTAGGTAAACTAATGTTTTGGATCTGTTGTGCAGATCAGATTAAAAGATGCCTCCGTCGAAGGTTCCATAATAAAGATTGTTAACAGAAAATTAATTTGATCCCGGTCTGTTAATGATTTTTTTTTAATTTTTAGTTTTTCAATTTTTTAAATAGCCTCATTGAACAGTGTTGATGGAACAAGAGTGAGTCTTGTGAATCCCACCTCATCTTTACAGAACACATAATGGTAAATATGCATTAAGATAGGCCTCTGCCAAAACACATGCAGCATCTGACTTTTGAATCTCGGCTACTGTGGTTATTGATCAGATCGGATCAGATTTAATATGAAGGTGTGTCCAGAAACTGAAGAACAAACTCATATGCAACCTTGCTCAAAGAACTTTGAGGGGCATACGCAAGGAACGACTGAAAACAACAAAGGCACCGAAAGAACAAAAGACTGTCCACAAAAACTTTCAGCCGAGCAGAGGCAAAGACTTTCTCAAAGAACTGTCGAAACATGGTCATCAGACACAAATGGCCAGGATATACGGTCCGGATTTGGGGGTCCGGACGAGAATCAGAACCCAGTGAACGTCTCACTGGGGGCTGGAACAAGAGAAAGCTGAACACGTTCTCCAAACAGACAAGAGAACAAATGGTCCTGAAGTCACTCATACCAGCAAAGGCCACACCCCATATTGATCTGTGAGGATCTGTCGTTGATCTTAGTGGCCGGGATCAAAACTACAGCTGCTATGATAAATTTTTAATGAAACACATAGGCACATTAGGGCCTGCCAGCGCAGGCCTCATGATTCTCAGTTATACTATGCTCAGGTGGATCTGACGACTTGCTTTTTCTGGTTCTGTAACTCTGTGGTGAAGCTGAAGGGGAGCAAGGGAAATGATCCCAGCTCCTGAACCCAAAACGAGTCAACTTTTATATTTTTGTTTTTGCAGCTGTCCTTGGCGGAGTGCATGTTGGGATTCTGATGTGTCACAAGGGGTACATTTTGGTAAATGATTATAATTTTAAAGAAAATGAGATGATATCGTAGATTACTGTTAGCTATATGGTTGTGAAAACCAAATTACTGGTGGCAATAGGCAGAGGTTTAGGAAACATCTGACACTAGTGCTAAGGTTAAAGGATGGTAAATTTAGACACAATTTCCAATTTATTAACCAAATAACTTTGGCATAATTGAAACAAGGTAGAGTTTTGTTTCAAAAGGGGGTTAAGAGGTTGACAGATGTTTCTAAAAATAGAAAGGTTGAAATTGGTCCCTAGAAATAACTAGATTGTAAATGTTTCCTAGAAACAACTAGGCCGAAAATGTTCCTAGAAATAACTAATTAACTAAAAGATGGTAAATACATTTTAGTATACAAAGAATAATAAGGATAACTGATAAATTGGCGTTATAAACAAAGTTCACTTGCGTTGATATTGAGGCGGCATCGTTCTTGAACGTTTTATTTTCTTTAATCATGGCATGGGGGAAGGAGTATTGATGCAAGCATATTTCAAATGAGCAATTAACAACACTGTTTTTTCCCCTCTGTGAAATGTGTGTGAAGCAGGAGGGGGACGCCCCTTGGAAATGTTTCCTGGCCTGCAGGCTCAAAACCACTCAAACCTGAAGTGGACCTGATCAGAGGATGTTTAGAAATATGATGGTTCTGTAAAATTATAGCAATTGACTTGACTAGACGACATGTGACTTATTGACTCAGGAAAAAGGTGTACAATGTTTTGTGAATTATGCTCTGCCGCCGCTTGCTATGTTATTTTTTAATTATGCTCTGCCGCCGCTTGTGATGTTATTGTTATGTGTGTAATTTCTGCTATAAGCTGAGCGAAAAGGTACAGTATTTTTTGTAAGTATGAACCGCCTTAAAACTACTCATAATTAACCCTAATGAAGATTAAGCCTCTTCCAAACCAACTAACATGCATGATTCATTCTTTGTACTACAGATTTATAATTGATTGGGTGTTGTTTGTTGTGGCACATTCTGTTCGTGATAGGTGGTTCCTGGAAATGCTCCAGCTGAGGGAGTTTTCTCAACGGAGTCCCGGGGAGGCAAGACCAGACAGCCCTGGTCAAGTACGGACCCGTGTGGGGTCGCTGAACGCACACCACAGGCAGTGCGTGTCAATGCCAGGGGATCCACACGGTTCAGTGTGCTCCAGCCCGTGAACCAGGAAGGAGCTAAAGGATTGGGCTGGACAACAAGAGGAGCTCGCATTCGAACTCTCATGCCTTGATAGACCCAAAGTAGTTGAATAAAGTTGCGTGCAATGCCGGGGGTCTGCCCTGAGCAACGCCAAGGGAATGCCCCTGAGGAGACAACTGCCTGATGCGGAGGAGGAACTTGGGAACTTAAGGTTCATAATTCTGCAATATCCTAAGCACTTACTATTATTATTGTTCATAGTTTGCATATATTTCCTTATATTCAACAATTTGCATATTAACAAATTGAGTCAAAATGTGGTGGCCAGACAAGAGGGCATAACTTGGAGGATTTTGAAAAAACTGATTGAATATTGTGTATATATGCATTAAACTACATTGTGTGTTGTGTGATTTTATTTCTTTTGTGATGGACCTCAGCAGAATGAGGTCCAAAGGGGGATTGTTGTGAAATAGAAATATATGTATCTTTGTGTTTTCTTTTATTATGAAGGAGTCTTCACACGGCGTTCAAAATGATCAAATTTCTCTCATAGAATGGTAAGGGTTTCCTGAGAGGAGACAGAATAGTGAGCATGTGCTCATGTGAGGCTTTGGGACTTAAGGAATGCTTGAAAGTGGATCTTTTCTTGTCTCTGAGAGGTTTATGGCAGTGCCTTTTGTCAGTTTTATGACTTCACATATTTTATGACTGGCAAGGAGACACTGGTCTCTTTGTTCTGGGTGTAAGCCACACTTCCCCCATCAGCTTCATGTGAAGAAAGGTGTCCAGCTCTGAAAACTGTGTTCACTTGAAGGCGCAGAGAACATGGTTGCATAAAACGTAGTAAAACAATTAATACCTTGATCATAAAGCACTTGTGCATTAATTATATAATAGTTGTGAAGTAGTTTTCAATCAGATTAAAAGTAGAACTGTGTAAAGTCAGCCTGTATAAATAAAGGTTGAATGAATGAATATTATCCTTCACTCTTTTACCAAAAAAGAGTTCAGCCAGCTGAAAAAACAAATGGTATTTCCTCTATCAGTTAAGGGGGAGGGAAAATGCCCCCACCAGAGAGAGACAAAGAGGGTCTCTGTGATTGGTGGAAGGCAGGAAATATCCTGCAGGAGTATATAAACTTGGGTATCCTCCTCGAGGGGGAACGCAGAAAGGCCCCGGGGTGAAGAGACTTGGATTCAGATTAATCAGGTTGTATGAGGTCTTCCTTGAAACACATAAAATGTCTTTTCTTCCACCCATTCTCCCCCCACTGTCTCCCTGGCTCTCTTTTGAACAAATGTAATGACTTTTAAGAATAGCATAATGTATTCTGTGACTTTTTAAACTTATAATTAAACTGGTTTTTGGAACTTTAAATGAGCGTCTGTCGTGTGTAAGTGTATCTCTCCTTCCTGTTCTAAAGTGAACCAAAAAACGAATTCTGGGACGGATAGAATCTTACGTCAACACTACCTTAGTTTAAAATCAAACACAGTGTAGTGACTGTGTTTACGTTTTTTGTGCGACGCAAATGTAGAGTAAACGTTTGTTTTAAAGTTACAGCCTAGGAACATACAAGTAAGTGTCTCGTTTCTTTTCAGATGTGCATGCAGTATATGTGAGCAAAATAGTCCCGCACTGATGCCAAATCATTGCATTCACAAAGGTGACAACAGAAAATAGCTTTTGTTGTAGTGGTCAACCCTGTTTTGTGGCTTTTATTTTGATGGACAATAAGTGCATTCCATGTTTTAAAGGTGCATGGACAATGCAGGTATGTACATGGGAAGTGGCAATGACGTCCAAAATGTGGATGTTTTAATTTGTAGTGATGCAAAAGCTTGGACCTAGTTGACACTTTTTCAGAGCACCCCTTACAACTCCACATTACCAGCACCACCTAAACCTGTAAGACATAAAGATAACCTTGAGTGAGATAACTTAAAATCCAGCAGATAACTTTACATATAAAAATAACCCAAAGCTCTTCACCAGAGTACCAAAACTCAATGTCCTGACAAATATCTGCCATCAGCATAAAATTCATGGATGCTAAAGTTTGGAAGGCACATTACAAACTTTTTATTTTACTATACTAAATATTCTTGGCTTACAATAATGAATTAAAAAAGCAGTTCCTATTTAGAAGCCATATATAATTTACATCTGTTCTACAACCCAAATTTTTAAGCACTTTACACTGAGTCTTGCCTAAAGCTATTGAAAAAATTATGTATTTTTAAGAGTTAACAATATCTACATGCAAAACATGCTACCTGTCATTACTATGCATGTCACATTCACAAAACAGACCTCTTTAAATGGCTTTAAGAATATGTTGGACTCCTGGCAAGAACCAATGCAGACATGTTCCTACATTTGCCTTAGCTGTTTTGCTACTTTGACATCTTTTAGCTAAATTTGTTTTAAAAAATAAATCTGTATGCCTCTCTTATGATTGTCTATTGTTGTCGCTGTTGTCATCATTCTTAGTTGAAAACGGGTCTCTCTTGTAATTGAGTCCTCGAGGCTCAATGGGATTAACCTGCCTAAATAAAGGTTGAATGAATTGTGAGTAATTATTGATTCTAAGCTCCTGTTTCTTCCTGCTTTCCTTTGTCAAGAAGAGTGAGTTTATTGTGGATTCAAAACCTACACAAGGAATTATTAGATGAAACAATTAAAGCATTATTATATGAAATAACTTAGGAAACAATGTGTTCCAGACATGTTGGGACTTGCCATAGGCAATCTCAAATGATCTCACATGTTAACAATGTTTAGAACAGACAGGGCCCTGTAGAAAGACCCACTCAGGCTGTGTCTCAATTCAGGGGCTGCGTCCTCATGAGTGCGCATTTGTTGGCCGCATACGTCATTGCCCCGCGCGGAGGACTGTCCCAATTCGAAGACTCCTCCTCATGCGGCCGAGGAATGCGGCCTACTTCCTGTCGAAATCTGAGGATGCATTCGTGAATCCTTCAAGACGGAGGCTATCCCAGAATTCATAGCGCCAGCAGAGATTTCGCGGGGGGGTGGGACTTTCTGCGTGCAGGGTCGGGACTGCTGCGTGTTGTTGAGTCATCAGCTCGTTCTGACAACAACCTCAGCGCGAATATTCATTCAACCTTTATTTAGTCATCTCAAACAACCTCAGCGCGAATATATCTCATTAAAATTTAACTACAGAAACGACTAAAAAAATGTGTTAGCTGAATATATACTAGTGTTTCTGAGTTTACTGTTTTTGAAGAACTGATTACAAATCAGATTATTTTACACATGCATAGCAAGGATTTTCTGAAGGGCGATCTGTTAAAACCCAGAGTGGACCTACGAAAAGCAAGTTGTCCAGTAGCTCAATTGGTTAAACATCCTGCGGTTGGCGCAGAGAGCTTTTTCTCGAAGCTGGTTCGAATCTCACTCGTTACGGTTAAAACTTATTTTACGTTTGTCTTTTATTGGATAAAAAAAAGGAGTTTCACAAACTCCTTTTTAATCTCAGTCCTCATTTTTTCATCCAATAAAAGACAAACGTAAAATAAGTTTTAACCGTATCGAGTGAGATTCGAACCAGCTTCGAGAAAAGTAACTCTACGCCAATTGCAGGATGTTTAACCATTTGAGCTACTGGGCAACTTGCCTTTCGTAGGTCCACTCTGTCTTTTAAAGGATTGCCCCTCGGAAAATCCTTGCTACGCACGTGTAAAATAAGCTGATTTGTAATCAGTTCTTAACAAACCGTAAACTCAGAAACACTAATATATATATTCAGCTGCGGCGTCCCTTCTCTTTCCACACACACACCAAGCGCGCACACTTCCCACCCATTTCAAGAGAACGCCCCACCCACTTCAATGCCGGCTCTCCGGAAGGCTAGACCGTCCCATTTCAGCAGTTTCGTCCAGCTCACCCGGCCTTGTGAGTGCGTGGCCTACTCGGCCCAGCTAGGCTGGGTCCTCATGAGGATGCAGCCCCTGAATTGAGACACAGCCTCAGGCTTATACATACACATACATAAACACACATACAGATGCACGCTCACACAAACATGCAGATTAAGTACAGTGAGAGCCACAGAAGAGCACAGAAGAGAATGGTTGTTTGAACCTTAGAAAAGCCTATAAGATCTAAATATTGGATACTGCAGTTATAATGTTGAGATAAATAAGAGAAGTTTTAACTATGTCTTAAATTTAACAATTAACAGGTTGTAAAAGAAGTATGCTGGAAGCCACAGTGAGTCACAGGGAACAGAGACACATTCTCACATGAACATTTTGAGCTAAGCAGAGAGCAGAAGGGAAAACGGCTGCAAAGACTTGGTTTTACCTCAACTTGTTCTAGACTTAACTTGTTTCAATCTTACCTTGTTTAACTAATTCATTCTTAACTTGTTTTAATCAGTATAATCATGTGAGATATGATTTCAACCAATATAATAATTTGATAAGTGATTTTGTTATAATCAGATTTAATTATTTCTGTTATAACAATTGTAATGGTTTATGTTACTATGTGTTAAAGGTGTTTTATGACAAAAATAGTCTCTTGCAAGGCACGTGTTGAAAAGTATAACTTGTAATCTCCTCACTAGCTGTGTTTCCATCCATTTTCATTTCGATTTTTGAGCTAATTTTTGAAATCTCGCAAATATGTAAATACAAATTAATGCGAAGCAGAAGTGTTTCCATCTGCTGGCTTGAAGCGCATCTACCAAGCCACGCACAGCGTCATTACGTCAGACGTCAGCGTCATTACGTCAGACGTCGGCACTGCGCATGTCTACAGTAAACAGGAAGTAGCAGTTGAAAACAGAACCTGGCCACACATCTCGTCAAAAAGGAGAGAATATTTCAGGTACGTGTTGCTATCGGTCGAGTTGTATTTATTCTGTCATACAAACTAGTTTTAGCGATGTTACATGTTGTCCGGAGCGGAAACAGCTGATCAGTCACGTGACGTGAATGTTCGCTTCGGCAGCACGAGTCGGCAAATGTGTTTCCATCTGTCGCTGTGCGCATCTGCTCATTTTCGAACATCCCAAAAACCACCTCAAGCGAGCGTATAAACTTTTTGGCGAACTTGAGAAAGTAAATACGGATTTTGCCGTTTCCATTAAGCTTTTCTGCTGCGATACTTCAAAATGCGCACCTAGAAACCTTGATGGAAACACGGCTACTGAAAGGAGTGGGGTAATTATCTTGCCAGGGATGGCCTCATCCACTGCCCTCGTGACTCAGCTAGCCTCGAGGAAAGAGCAAAACTATTTCCTTATAAGGGAACAAGTAGCTTCAAGCAAAAGTACAGAAATAGAACAAGAGCTGTAGCTTGCCTAGAGACTGACACGCTTGCAGAGACTTCCAATCAGAGACCTGCTATTCCCCCCCCCCCTTCTGGAGAGAGGGTGGGAGCCAGATTGTATATAACCGCCCAGTTTAGACCGAACGAGGCTGTCGAACAGTTGTCAAGTAGCTGTTAGTTGGAGCAGAGCTGCTCCACTGAAGACCAAGGCGAGGACCAGATCGACTCAGTGCTGACCGAAGGATCGAGCGTCCTGGGGAGGACTTCTCTTCCTCTCCTCACACACTGAGGAGGGATTGCAAAGGTTTTTAACCAGACAGCCAGGACGACGCCAAACTTACTCCTTCAGATCAGACCAGCAGAGAGTCAAAGGCGAGCTTCAGTCCTCGGGGACTGAAGGAACTGCTCCAGGTTTTGCTTATGGGTCCCTAGGGGCCTTGAGGAAAAAGGAATGCCTGAGAGATACCTCACTGGACTGGGTTTTCAGCAAGATTTAAATCAAATTAAAATAATTGCAGACAGAGTAGCCAACAGGGAGTTTAATTATTTTAGTGACTTATTTGCTCGAGGTTGCTAGAGGTTACTGAGAGTTTTGGGAAGATACATCCACTGGGTAAGATTTTAAGTAAAACTCTAATCCCTGACCCGTAAGGTTAGGTGAGACGTGTGCTTGTGAGAGATTACTCTAATTCTGATCCCTAAGATCAGGTGAGAAGTTTACTGGTGAATAAGTACTCTAATCCTGGTCCTTAAGACTAGGTGGGAACTGTGAGTGTTAACTCTGTGACACAGAGAGGAAACTCCCCGACTCTTACCAGCCCAAACTCCAGCAAGGAACTCTTCTCAAGGACTCCTCGTAGATCGAGTAGCTCAACATCAAGTCTGAAGAACTACTTAGTGAATTATTACTTTTTCTTTACATATAATCATAATAATTAATTGTACTGTTGTGCTATAATGCTGATCCATCCCCGCAAAATAATTAATTAAAGTAAACAAAATGTAAACTTCTTGACTTTTATTCATCATCCACTTGTCCATGGAAATGTAAGTTTGGTTCACAAAGATAACAACAAATATTAGGAGGTTTTAAAGGGTTAAACTTTAGCACCAAGAGTATTTAAATCA
>JBBPBX010024726.1:12660-39449 GCA_038048925.1 Garcialebias charrua
ACAAACAAACAAACAACAGGCAACACATGGGCAACATAAATACATAAAAGTGGTTCCTGAGCCAACAGTCGGAACACTGAAGGTTCTGAAACCTGCAGGAAGTTCGGATTCTGTTTCACATTCAGCCACTTGAACACAAAATGATCACAGGTTTTAAACCGAGTCCGGGTTTCGT
This sequence comes from Garcialebias charrua, assembly GCA_038048925.1. NCBI lineage: Eukaryota > Metazoa > Chordata > Actinopteri > Cyprinodontiformes > Rivulidae > Garcialebias > Garcialebias charrua. Next base: position 12,836 of record JBBPBX010024726.1, read on the forward strand.
GTCGTGCGTGAACACACCTGTTAGTTTGAACACACCTGATAGTTTCCACAGCGAGCAGAGAAACGGAGAAACGTGCAAATGTTCCGGACGGACATCAAACAACAGCATGGAGTGTCGGTGTAACAGCGTTTACAGTTGAGGGAACCTTTTCTCCGTCTTTTAGTTCCGCCTGCGGTTGTGAAAGATCAGGGAGACCTAAAGGAATGCATATCACCCGCCGTCTTTCATTCCAAATAAAATCATTTGATGTATAAATAAAATAAATAAGTAAAAAAAAATTAAGTCAAACCTGTTTAAAGTGATTTAAAGTCAGCTGAAGCTCGATTTAAAAAGAACATAAAAGGTAAAAACCTGAGAAAGAGTATTTATCACAGACTGAATACTTATTTTTTTTTTAAATAATTAATTTTCATTAATATTTAATAAAATAAAATAATTTCATTGAGCAGGCTGAAGGTGCGAATCCACAAGTTCCCACCAGGTGGCAGCAGCTGCAATAACTTCCATTCAACCTTTATTTTTACAGGTTAGTTTCATTGAGCCATAAAGTGAGTTCATAATGTCCATAAAGTGAGTTACGGTATTTAAGTCATGAAGTGGGTTCAAGTCCATGAAGTGGGTTCTGCAGTAGCTGCTGGAGGACCAGAATTTTTCTGATTTCATTTTTAACAGGAAGTGAATCTTAAGGCGTTTTACCGTCTCACTTTTCCTCTCAGGAAACTGTCAGCTGGTTTGTTTTGTTTTTATTTTAGTTTTGTTTGCTGAGCAAGTTTTAGTTATTTTTTTACGGCTCAAACTGATCTGAATTGTAATCTGATCTGCTGAATCTGAAATCTTCATGTTTTAGTCAAAAATACACAAATATAGTCAAATTAAAACCAAACCAGGTGACCCAGCCACAGCTCACTGATGCATCATGGGAAGAAGCCTCTGGTTCTGATTCTTAGATTGAAAAGATTTATAAAATCTCAGCTGGATGTTTGAAAGGAAAACACAAGCTGCTGGTGAGAGCTTTTTATTTCAGTTAATTACAGAAGTAAACATTTTGAATGACAGCTGTCATTTTACAGAGAACGCCTGCAAAGACTCCAGACTCAAAGTGAACTCGAGGAGCTCGGAAGTTTTGGTTCGATGCTGAAGCAGAGACGTCCGTCAGAGCTCGTCTGATGGCAGCCGAAAACTGTTCAAACATCTCTGCAGAGGTCAGAGTGCAAAAAGCTGAAACAAGAAAAGGCACCGAGAGCAAGCCTCCAATCCCAACAGACACAGGCCACTACATTATCGCCCGCCTGTCAACAAACAGGCAGAGTTCAACCAAGATTAAAAACTGAACAAATGAATTGTTACACAAGAAAAATCCTGAATTCTAAAAGATTACATTCAGATGTTTTTATAAATTTATGACTGAACTGAAGACAACTAATTGCTTTAAATCCTTACAAAGCTTAAAAACCAGGCACAACAACAATCATCACAAACGGAGTTCTTTAAACTCGAAAAATGAAATGTTTGAACTCGTTTCTTTCAAAGCTCCAACACCGGAACAAACATTTTTATTGATGCACAGGAACCTGAAATGTAAAAATAAAATGTTTCTGTGCACAAGGTGAGGCCACAGGAAGAGACACGCCAACAGGAAGTGAGACGAGCCAACAGGAAGTGAGACGAGCGAACAGGAAAGGTGACGAGCCGACAGAAAGCTGAGAAGCTAATCATGACATCACTGAAGAGTTCTTAAACTTCTCAGTTGTGTCAGTTTTTTAAATATGAAAAGTTGGTCTTGGTTTTTAAAATGAATTAAATAAGCATTTCAGACAAACTTCCTGTTTCTGTTGGGTTTTAGGAAGAAGCAGTGCATTCTGGGAGATCAATCAGGACCATCTACAATGAAAACAATGCTTTTATTTTCCTTTCAGTTCAGAGAAAAAAATGTGACCCACAGCACCTGAACGCAGCACAAGCTGGGACAAAACAATTGGCCTTGAAACACCTGGACCACCTAAAAACACCTGGACCACCTAAAAACACCTGGACCAGCTAAAAACACCTGGACCAGCTAAAAACACCTGGACCACCTAGACCACACAGACCACCTGCAACACCTGGATCAAAGACCCTTCAGGGGTGTTTTCTGTAAAACTGAAGTCGACAAAGACCAGCAGCTCCTCGCTTCTACAGTTTTCAGTGTCTGAAGTAAAACAAATCAAGTGTTTCAATCAGAAAATCTGTGGTCCCCTTTAAAACAAAAAAAGTTTCTGAGTTAATCTGGATTAATGACATCCACAGATTAAGCTCCTCCTGATGGATTTAAACATTCAAACACACAAAACTTAGATTTCCAATAAAATCTGTGAACGTTTCATCGCCTGAAAAACTGAAAACAAATCCTGAAGATTCAAACAGAGAAGACCTCCTGAGGATCAGGCTGGTCCCAGACCTGGTCCCAGACCTGGACCCAGACCTGGTCCCAGACCTGGACCCAGACCTGGACCACATCATGTGGTTTTTCTTCAAACGTCAACCAGCGGTCGGTTCGGCTGGTTGATTCCTGAGTTCTCCAGGCTGAAGGTTTTAGTTTAATCTACATTACTGTACGTGTGAACAGGGTTAACTTGTAGTTTTCACACTGAGGTCCAAAAGTCTGGTTCTGTTTGATAGATCAATTAAACTGAACCTCGATCAATTAACCTCGATCAATTAAACTGAACCTCGATCAATTCAATGTTTGTTTTTACTTTGATGTAGGATTATTACAACTGGACATATTCCTAACTTAATAAAAGTGCCTGAAGTTTTTCACACAACTGATTTTTTTTATACAAGTGACGGATCCAAAAACACAAACAGAACCATAAAACTGAACATTTACAGCCGATCACTTCCTGTCCTTACAGCAAATTACTTCTTGTTCTTACAGCTAATTTCTTCCCGTTTTTACAGCTAATTATTCCCTGTTCTTACAGCCGATTACTTCCTGTTCTTACAGCCGATTACTTCCTGTTCTAACAGCCGATTACTTCCTGTTCTAACAGCCGATTACTTCCTGTTTTTACAGCCGATTACTTCCTGTTTTTACAGCTGATTACTTCCTGTTCTTACAGCTGATTACTTCCTGTTCTTACAGCTGATTACTTCCTGTTCTTACAGCTGATTACTTCCTGTTCTTACAGCTGATTACTTCCTGTTCTTACAGCTGATTACTTCCTGTTCTTACAGCTGATTACTTCCTGTTCTTACAGCTGATTACTTCCTGTTCTTACAGCCGATTACTTCCTGTTCTTACAGCCGATTACTTCCTGTTCTTACAGCTGATTACTTCCTGTTCTTACAGCTGATTACTTCCTGTTCTTACAGCTGATTACTTCCTGTTTTTACAGCTAATTATTCCGTTCTTACAGCTGATTACTTCCTGTTCTTACAGATGATTACTTCCTGTTCTTACAGCTAATTACTTCCTGTTCTTACAGATGATTACTTCCTGTTTTTACAGCTAATTATTCCGTTCTTACAGCTGATTACTTCCTGTTCTTACAGATGATTACTTCCTGTTCTTACAGCTGATTACTTCCTGTTCTTACAGCTGATTACTTCCTGTTTTTACAGCTAATTATTCCGTTCTTACAGCTGATTACTTCCTGTTCTTACAGATGATTACTTCCTGTTCTTACAGCTAATTACTTCCTGTTCTTACAGATGATTACTTCCTGTTTTTACAGCTAATTATTCCGTTCTTACAGCTGATTACTTCCTGTTCTTACAGATGATTACTTCCTGTTCTTACAGCTGATTACTTCCTGTTCTTACAGCTGATTACTTCCTGTTTTTACAGCTAATTATTCCGTTCTTACAGCTGATTACTTCCTGTTCTTACAGCCGATCACTTTTTTTTCTACAGTTGAGTACTTCCTGTTTTTACAGCTATAGCTAATTATTTCCTGTTCTTACAGCTGATTACTTCCCGTTTTTACAGCTAATTATTCCCTGTTTGTACAGATGATTACTACCTGTTCTTACAGCTAATTACTTCCTGTTCTTACAGCCGATTACTTCCTGTTCTTACAGCCGATTACTTCCTGTTCTTACAGCTAATTTCTTCCTGTTTTTACAGCTAATTATTCCCTGTTCTTACAGCTGATTACTTCCTGTTCTTACAGCTGATTACTTCCTGTTTTTACAGCTAATTATTCCCTGTTTTTACAGCTGATTATTCCCTGTTTTTACAGCCGATCACTTTTTTTTTCTACAGTTGAGTACTTCCTGTATCTACCATCGTTCACTTCCTGTCCTTACAGCCAATTACTTCCTGTATCCTTCTCTTGCTCCAGTTCAGGGAACACATATGTAAAGTTCAGTTTTCACTCTTGTTGTGCAAAGAGCTGAAACTTTAAGGCACAATGAGATTCTTCGCACTGTGACACTAGCAATGTTTTTTTTTTAGGGCGGGGCCAACTGAAGGAAGAGGAAGTGATGTAGCCACACTGAGTAGCTCGTTAGCATGTCCTCTTCCAGAGCTTACAGGAAACAAAGCTGAACAAGACTTCAAACTTGCAGAGGCTGAATCGTCACAGAGCCATGGGTCATCAGAACCTCTTCAGTCCAAATGTTCCTCATCGATCCACCAGAACCACAGTTTACAGTGTTTACAAGAAAATAAAAACGTTATGTGCCGGATTTCCTTTTTGCCTGTAAGTCCAACGTCAGAGCGGAAAACAAACAGACCTCTTGTCTGAATAAAGACAGAACCAGTGGAGGAGCCCTTTAAAACCACTGAACATGTGCAACCAGAACCACGGTTCTGATTTAACCGTCCAGAACCATGGAACAACAGTGTGGGGTCAAAGGTCAAATCTAAAACCCAAAGGGTTTCTGCTCACAGAGCAAAGAACGTTTGAAGAACCAGCAGCTCAGAAACAAACGGGTCCGTGTTCTCCAAATATCTGAGTTCTGCAGGGTGAGAAAGTTCTGGTTCTGTTTGGTCTAGATCAGGTTTATCTGCAGGAATCAGAAAAGTCTGAGTCCAAAAAATAAAATAAAACATTAATAAAAGTGTAAAAAAAAAAAAAAACTTTTGCAGATTAATGTCATCAACTGTGGTCTACAGGAGTCCATCAGAGACCAGGGGTCCATCAGAGACCAGGGGTCCATCAGAGACCAGGGGTCCATCAGAGACCAGGGGTCCATCAGAGACCAGGGGTCCATCAGAGACCAGGAGTCCATCAGAGACCTGGAGTCCATCAGAGACCAGGGGTCCGTCAGAGACCTGGGGTCCATCAGAGACCAGAGACCTGGGGTCCATCAGAGACCTGGAGTCCATCAGAGACCTGGAGTCCATCAGAGACCTGGGGTCCATCAGAGACCTGGAGTCCATCAGAGACCTGGGGTCCATCAGAGACCAGAGACCTGGAGTCCATCAGAGACCTGGGGTCCATCAGAGACCAGGGGTCCATCAGAGACCAGGGTTTGAGGAGAAGTATACAAACTCAAACTTTATTTATTGCCACAGGTTGGGCTGAGAACAGCTGGAGTCTCATGTCTTCAGACTCCCTGAGGGGTCTGGTTCTGATCCATCAGTCCTGTAAACTTAACTTGAGCTTGAGGACAAATAAAGTCTGGATCCAGACAAGTCTTAAGGCGAGCTCTGATCTCCCATGAGTCTGCAGGAAAAACAGAAACAAGTTTCTGACTGGACCCTGAGGGGACCCTCTGGACCCTGAGGGGACCCTCTGGACCCTGAGGGGACTCTCTGGACCCTGAGGGGATCCTCTGGACCCTGAGGGGACCCTCTGGACCCTGAGGGGACCCTCTGGACCCTGAGGGGATCCTCTGGACCCCGAGGGGACCCTCTGGACCCCGAGGGGACCCTCTGGACCCCGAGGGGACTCTCTGGACCCTGAGGGGATCCTCTGGACCCTGAGGGGATCCTCTGGACCCCGAGGGGACTCTCTGGACCCCGAGGGGACCCTCTGGACCCCGAGGGGACTCTCTGGACCCCGAGGGGACTCTCTGGACCCTGAGGGGATCCTCTGGACCCCGAGGGGACCCTCTGGACCCCGAGGGGACCCTCTGGACCCTGAGGGGACTCTCTGGACCCTGAGGGGACCTGATCACAGGAGATGCAGGAAGCTGAAGAGTAGCGGGACCAGGCAGAGGACGTTGAAGCCCACGGTTCCGTACACGATGTAGCGGTAGGGCAGCTCCACCTCCATGTGCTGCCGGGCCCTCCTCACGTCCCCGGACGGAATGCCGAACAGCCGGCACACCAGTGGGATGGTGACGGCCTTCATGAGTGCCCGCGTGCCCACCAGAACCAGCACTCCCAGAACGAGCCGCAGCACGGCCACGCCCACCAGGCCCAGACTGAAGGCGGACAGGGCGAGGGGCAGCTGATCCGGCGTGGGGTCCGGCATCAAACCGAAGCGGTAGTTGACGTGGGAGGCCAAGGCCACGCCGGCACCGGTGCCCAGGATCTGTGCGGTGTCGCCGCGAGACGTGCTCCAGGTGTCCAGCGTGAAGGACAGGAGGCCCAGGCCCAGGTGGAGGGACACGATGACGAGCGGGGCGTAATGACAGGTCCGGTTGAAGCCGTCGATAAAGTCCAAGACCGGCAGGAAGAAGACCAGGATCAGGACGCTGTACAGGAAGCCAACGATCACATCCTGCAGGAAACAAACAAACAAGTAAACAAACTATTTAAAACCAGCCGGGCTGGAAAAGCATGGGATCAACCAGAATCTGGAACCAACAAACCACCTCACGATCCAGATGTTTGTTCCAGACGGACCTCAGCTCGAGTCGGAACAAACCCCATCTGGACCTGGTTCAGATGCGTTTTATTGTGAAAGAACACAGGAAGTGGAGCAGTGCTGACAGGAAGCAGTTCTCCAGAACTCAGCAGTAAACTCTGGTTTCAAAACTCAACAACTTCTGCTGTTTTGAACCTGAACTTAGAAACTGAACCGGGTCAGCACAAAACCTGCAGCCGAACTCATCATAAAGCAGGAAGTTGGAGCTGCGGAGATCCAGAACCACCAAAAAGCCCGTCTAAAGAACCAGAACCCTCTGGTTTTACCTCAAACAAACATGAAGAGCGGCTGAACCCAACCGGGTCGGTACTGCTTCAGTCTCAGCTTCAGCACCTGTTCAGGTAAACCAGCATGAAACAGAACCAGAACACAGCTGTTCCTCAGAACCGACCCGTGTTGCCCTCAGAGTAGATCAGGGATGACTCTCAGCTACTACCACTCAGTCTGAGCTCGTCTGTCCAGCGGTCCGAGACATTTGATGATGGCTGACGTACATTAGCTGTGGCGGCCATCTTGAACTGGATTGAGGTCCATTAGCTATTATTAGAACCTGCCAGTGTGTGTGTGTGTGTGTGTGTGTGTGTGTGTGTGTGTGTGTGTGTGTGTGTGTGGACCCACCAGGACCGAGTGCATCCCCATGTAGACCCGACTCGTGCAGACCAGCAGACACCAGCAGAGAGCCAGGCTGAAGCCCAGGGAGGACGGATACTGTAAGGGGGACAGGAAGTCCAGGTTAACATTCAGAACCGGGTCAGACCTTCTACACTCAGCAAAGCACAATGAATGCATATCGCCCGCCACCTTAAACACCAGAGTCTGGAACAGAACTTGAACCTGAGGGAGTCGGGGTGTTTTGGGTCAAAGGTTCAGTGTGTTCTGTTGGATCTCCTCAGAACCAGAAATGCTGTTTGATTTAAAAACCTGAGGTGAACAAAATCATGTTCTGAGAAGGTTCTGGACCAAGGGTCTGCAACCTGCGGCTCTGGAGCCACATGCGGCTCTTTCAAGCTTTGACCAAAACTAACATAAAACTGAATTTTGTTTAAAAAATGACTAGTTTTAGCAGTTTTCCTGTCATTTCCTTTGCATGTGGATACTTGTACTAATACACAGAGTAAATTATACTTTAACTTTATGCTGATTTCTTCAAAGTAAGAAACAATAATACGACAATTTCCTGCGGGATTAATACAGTTCTATCTTAATGTATCTTTTCAATGACTCCACAATTTACAAAAAAATTACATAGCACAGTTCATTAATTTAGTTTTTTTTTTATTGGCAAAATTATATATACACTGTATATATTTTTTTCTTTACAAGAATCCAGTCTTCTGTGATAGACTTGAAACTTGGTTATGGGCACAAGTGACCCCCTGCAACTTAAAAAGGAAGAAACGGGTAAAGACATGGATGGATGGATGGAAGAAAGAAATCCAGTCTTTTCTTTTGTCGCAAAATGTAAAAATATCAATAAATGTTAACAGTCACTGGATGTTTTTAGTTTTATAATGTCACACCTACTGGCTACTCTAACAAACTAAAAGTGGCCCATGGGCCACCAGTTGATAATGATAATTGTAGCAGGTTTTGTGGCTCTGGACACGTGTAATTTAGGGAACGAAGGGGCAGAAATGGCTCTTTTGATCATAAAGGTTGCAGACCCCTGTTCTGGACTAAAGGAATGAGGACTTTCGGACCAGAACCATCCAACTGTTTATTGATCCTCTGACCCAGAATCGTCTGAACTGGTTCTGATAGTTTTCAGGAAACCCAAACCAAAGCAGAAGTTAGAAAATGTGTTAAAGTTGAAGAGCTGCAGAGTTCCTGTCTGAAGTTCCTGTTTTGAGAAGGTTTATATACAGACGGGTTCTGGTTCTGATCCAAAATGACAGGAGAAGTCAAACCCTTCAGGAACTTTTGTAACACCAACTTTTATCCCTCCCATCCAACTGTCTCCTCGCTGGATCAGCCTCTGCTCCTTGGCTCTGAAGGATTCTGGGTTCTGACTTGTTTTCTGGCACCAGGAACGTCCACAGAGACCGGTCTGGTTCTGGGAGGAGGACCGTCTGTCTGCAGTGGGTTTAATCCAAACATTCCTGCTTTGCTCCGACATGTCGGCTCACAACAGTGAGCCGGCAGGGCTCGTTCCTCGCCTCCTGCTCCTCTGAACAAGTCCAGAACCCTTTCAGAACCACAGGAACACTAACCTCCTTACCACATGTTCTCCTGCACACACAGATGTTTCTGAGCTGGACTCAAATCCTCCACTGGTTCATCAGATATTTCACTAACAGACACATCATAACAGCGCATCGGAGAAAGAAAAAACTGAAAACAGAAATAATCTTCATAAATGCTTCACAGATTGTAAATTAATTAAATATTCCATAAACTGATCTGTGTTCACTGCAGAACGACTTATAGACCCGGCTGGACCAGAACACGTGTTAAAGACTTTGAACCAGAGCAGATTGAGTCTAGAAGTTATTTGGACCCTGACAGTTTATGGACAAAACTGTCCAGACCATTGACGTCTCAAACAGGAAGTGATGTCAACCCTTTTGCAAAATGAGAGGAAGTAGCATCTGTGCACATCTGTTTCTGCAGAAAAACTAAACAATATAGAGAAGGGACAGGTTGTCCCGCCACAAGGGGACCGGTGGTGTGTCCCATCATGTGACTGGTATTGTGTTGTAGTACTGGGGGAGTGGTGGCGCAAAGGTTAGAGAAGATGGGCCTGTGATCGAAAAGTCACAGGTTCAACTCCCTGGACTGACAACATCAAAATGTGGGCAGGAAAGGTGAAACACCCACACCTGCCTCCACCCTCATTTGCTCCAATCTGGGCCCTTGAGCAAGGCTCTTGCCACACCATCTGCTCCCCAACAGGTCTCTGTTGAAAATGAGTTCTCGTGACTCAATGGGACTACCTGTATGAATAAAGGGTGAATTAAAAAGAAATTGTGTCAGATTATGTGACTGGTGAGTCAGAAAATGGGACAGGTGTTGTATCATATTGACTTGTTTTATCAGATTATGTGACTGGTGTATCAGATTACGTGACTGGTGTACAGATTATGTAACTAGTGTTGTAGCAGACTATGTGACTGCTGTTGTATCAGATTATTCGACTGCTGTATCAGATTATTCGACTGCTGTTGTATCAGATTATTCGACTGCTGTTGTATCAGATTATTCGACTGCTGTTGTATCAGATTATCCGACTGCTGTTGTATCAGATTATCCGACTGCTGTTGTATCAGATTATCCGACTGCTGTTGTATCAGATTATCCGACTGGTATTGTATCAGATTATGTGATTGCTGTTGTATCAGACTATCCGACTGCTGTTGTATCAGATTATCCGATTGGTGTTGTATTAGATTATCCGACTGGTGTATCAGATTATCCGACTGGTGTTGTATCAGATTATCCGACTGGTGTTGTATCAGATTATCCGACTGGTGTTGTATCAGATTATCCGACTGGTGTTGTATCAGATTATCCGACTGGTGTTGTATCAGATTACATGACTGGTGTAACTAGTGTTGTATCAGATTATGCGACTGCTGTTGTATCAGATTATGCGACTGCTGTTGTATCAGATTATGCGACTGCTGTTGTATCAGATTATGCGACTGCTGTTGTATCAGATTATGCGACTGCTGTTGTATCAGATTATGCGACTGCTGTTGTATCAGATTATGCGACTGCTGTTGTATCAGATTATGCGACTGCTGTTGTATCAGATTATGCGACTGCTGTTGTATCAGATTATGCTACTGCTGTTGTATCAGATTATGCGACTGCTGTTGTATCAGATTATGCGACTGTTGTTGTATCAGATTATCCGACTGGTGTTGTATCAGATTATATGACTGCTGTTGTATCAAATTATCTGACTGCTGTTGCATCAGATTATCCGACTGGTGTTGTATCAGATTATGCGACTGCTGTTGTATCAGATTATCCGACTAGTGTTGTATCAGATTATCCAACTGGTGTTGTATCAGATTATCCGACTGGTGTTGTATCAGATTATCCGACTGGTGTTGTATCAGATTACATGACTGGTGTAACTAGTGTTGTATCAGATTATGCAATTTATGTTGTATCAGATTATCCGACTGGTGTATCAGATTACGTGACTGGTGTACAAATTATGTAACTAGTGTTGTCTCAGATTATTCGACTGGTGTTGTATCAGATTATCCGACTGCTATTGTATCAGATTATGTGACTCGTGTTGTGTCAGATTATGTGACCACACTGTACCAGGCATGTGACAAGTGTCAGACCATGTGACCGGTGTTGTATCAGAACATGTGACCGGTGTTGTGTCGGACTTTACCTCCCAGCGGTTGTAGGTCATGAAGAACAGGGCGAAGGGGATGGCGGTTCCAGACATGGCGTGTGTGGACGGCATGCTGTACTCAGAGTTGTAGAACATCTCCACTTTGACCACAGGTGGAGAAGCGGGTCGGGACCACCGGACCACATCCTTGGTGCACTGACCCAGGTACATGACCCAAACCCAGACCATGATGAGCCGCCTGCTTACAAAGGCGTCCAGGTTCCACATGACGAAGGGGAAGAAGGTGATGTAGAAGAACTCGTTGCCCAGTTCGGTTCCGAATGTGAACAAGTAGAACAAGAACCTGTTCTGGATCACGAACTCCTGTCCCGTGTCCTCCGTTAGGGAGTTTTTCCGGAGGGGTTTCACCGTGCTGCCCCGGGAGGACCCCGGGTCCTTGCTCCCGTTCTGGGCTGCCCTCCGGTACTCTGACCCGGAGAGCCCTGACCGGAGAGCTCCGACCTGAAGCCCGGTAGCCTCTCCTCCCGCTGACCCATTTTCACAGGCTCCTTTTGGGTCGTGTTTCACATCCGGAGTCCTCCTCCGATGTCCCAGCGCTGCTGTTTGGACATTGTCTCCCTCTCCGGCTCCGATACTGGCCGAACTCTCGCTCCCAGTTTCCGCGGAGACCGGGTGATAGAACGCCCCGTTGTTGTGCAGGTGAGCCCGGTCCGCTGCCTTCAAACCGGTCCCCCGAACCCCGCACATGTGCTGGAAGCGGGCGACAAGGTTCGGGTCTCCGAGATATCGGAACCGCTCCCTAATGTTCTCCATGTTGAGCCGGGGCTTCTCTCACTCCTGAACCCGCCGGAAAAGACTCAGAATCGGCTTCTCCCCCGGAGCGGCGGCCGTTAGCTTCTTGCTAACTGTTGTTGCTAAAAGCATCCATCCTTCCTTACCGAGCGGCGCGTGACCCCCGAACCGGTCCGAAAACAAACAGAACCATAAGTAAGACTTAAAAAATAAATAAATAAATAAGTCCCGTTTTTATAAATGCGGTGTGGGTTGCACCTCCTCGCTCACCAAAAGATGGAAGTAAACTGTCACGGTCGGGAACGCGCTTAACGGTGTTCTTCTTCTACGGTGTATCCACCTGCAGGTGACGTCACTTCTTCCCCCTGCTGGTTGGTTCTGAATTCTGTGTTTATTGTAAAGGAATAGTGTTATTTTATTTTAACTTATTTTTTTATATATATTTTTTTTACTGTTTAGGGTTTTACTCATTTTTAGAATCCATGCGTTTATAATTTTTTTTATTAATGTATAAAGCACAAAATCACACACTACCTCCAAATTTTCAAAAGCATTTTGTAAAAAGGAAAAGTTGTTATAATCTTAAAGGAACAGACATTTTTGTTAAACCACAGTACAGAATTAGTTTGAAGGGTCGGTCTACTTTAATACATGGAATAGGTTTATGGAATAGTTTGGAAAATGATGTCAAAAAAGCTAAGTCAATGTCCATATTTAAGAAAATGATTAAGAATAAATTCTTGAAAATATATCTATAAATGTTAAACACTAAATGTACTATAAATCGACAAATTGTTATGAGTTATTAATTTTTGTTTATGGATAATCATTGTTTGAATTGATTGTTTGAATAGATTTTTGTTTTAAGAAGGGGCAGATATAAGAATTTTGTTCTTCTTCTGCTTCCTTTAATTTTAAATCTGTTTTTCTTTCTTTCTCCATATATTGTTTGTAAATTGTTTCTTTTGTGTTTTTAATTTGAAATGAATAAATTAATAAAAAAAAGGTTTTATGTTTTGTTATATTTTTAAACTTACTTCTGGTATTTTCTTGTTAATTAAATCGTTTTCTCAATTCCACCACTGTTCATAAAAATTAATTGGTCTGTTTTTTTTTTTACATTTATTTTAATTTGCTGTTAGGCACTTTGAGGTGCTTCTAAAGCCTTTAAATGAGTCCCAATAAATCAATAAACTTTGACTCCTGGCCTGTTTTCTGCACACTCTTCTTTCTGATTGTGGGTCATGAATAGGCTACACGTGCATGCTGCTCCAACAGAATCAGACCAGAAAAGTTTGGCCCATTCTGCAAGCTAACATTTCGAGCACACAGTTTATTATGTGTTTATTATCCATAAACCCAATGACTCTCAGCACACCTGTCCTGAACAGAACTAGGACCATCTGATAACTCAGAACCAAAGGGCCAAAGCTTACTTTTGGACCTTTGCTCATACAACCAGCCCTCAGCCGCTCAATGTTCCTGTTTGGTTGATCTTTTTTCAGCTCAGCTGTAGAAAAACAAATACTTTAATAAAGTTTTTTACAGATTTTATTTCCATATAAAAAAACAAAACATTTGATCTGATAATGAACCTTAATGAAAAGTTTCCCCTAAAAAAAAATTCATCCAAACATGAACATAACTTCAAGCTGTTTTATTTAGTAAAGATCAGCTGTTTGCATAAAAAAAAACCTCACTTTATTAAATTAGGTTCAACAAACAGCAGGAAAATATAAAATGTACCTTTGAAATGATTCACTCTTCACAATTATTTGGTCAAATGTAACTTAAATATCAAACCTTAACGCAAACCTTTGAATTTTATATGTTTTATCATTTTTACCTCCAGCTTTGAGGAATCAGCTGAAGATTTTCAACAAATCTGTCTCTGAAGCTACGATGAAATTTATTTATGAGAATATTTCGACAGGAAACTCTGTGAGGTCAAACTAATGTACTGTTTGTTTGAAAGTTAAAATCTTAACTTCCTCAACGGCTGAAACTAAAACAGTTTCCGTGCCAACAGAATCAAAGAAAGGCCTCAGAGGAATGCTTGTCGCCCGCCGCCCTCTATGTCACAGTCGTGTCACTCAGAATCTAAAATAAATTACATTTTATTTTTTAGTTAATTATATATTTCCTCCTCGTCTAGTTATTGATATAATTAATATGTTGATTTATGACCAAAGTATTATTTTATTTTATTATATATTTAATAATTTAGTAATTTATATAATAATACATTAGGTTATTATATAATTAATATGATGATTTATTATATAATTATTTTTTTGATTTAATTGTGTATTTAATAATTTAGTTATTGATGTAATTAATATTTTACTTACGGTAAATATTTACCTGACATCTTCACAAAAAATAAATTCTGTGACCAGCAGAGGGAGGCAGAGACACAAAAATGTGTGTGAAACTACAACAAATTTCATCTGAAGAACAACACAAAATAAGAAGAGAAAAAGCGTCAAATCAACACAAACTACAAGTTTCCTTCAAGGAGGAAACGTTCTGCTCAAACTGAGAATCTTCATCATCTTCATCGTCCTCCACCTCACCTGGGAGTTTTTGGGGTGAACCAGAGCCATATAAAGTGAGAGTTCCGACACCCTTTGAACTCGCCGACAGGCGGTCAATCGTTCCAAACTACGGCTATGGAAACCTTGTGGAACTGCGCCCTCTGGCGGCGACGGAGCGCTACTGCAGGCAGAGTCAGACTGTAACCAGAGCCATGGAACAAATCGCCCCCTCCATGACCCACGTGACTTCCGCATTCCATTCTTACAATGGAACTCTATGGAAGTGTCGCAACTCTCACTTTATATGGCTCTGGGGTGAACAAACTGGAAACAGTAGCTTCTGATCCTCAGAGCGAGAACAGATGTTGTCAGGAGGTCAGAGGTCAGTCGTCGTCATCCAAGCTGAAGAAGAGGACCTAATGTTTGAACGTGAGGCGGTACAGGCGGTCCGGCACGACCCGTATGGCTGCACCTCCTTCAGACTGAATGCAGCCGAGCGGCAGTCCGTCACCAGAACCTTCAGCCATTTCTTGTTGGGGCACAAGAGCCTCTGCTGCTCCTCCATGATCTCCTCCTCGTGCTTCTCCTCCTCACGGTGGATCTTTCTCAGCAGGTTGTTGATGAGGACTGAGCGCCTCAGGTAGACCTCAGGGTCCTCCAGGAACCTCAGCTTCTCCAGGGACAGCTTCAGGATGCAGCTGCGGTCCTCCTGCAACATCAGGTGCTGCAGAAACAAGACAAAGAAACCTTTGAAGATCTGCGTGTGTGCTACTGAGACCCAACGTAACGGAACCAACCTTCACCTGCAGAGCAAAGAAGAGTGGAAAGGTTCTGTCTACAGTGTTCAACAGAATTGTATAGACACACAAAAAAAAAACAAAAAAAAAAACAAGGAGCTCAGTGTGCTGTGCCTGGACACGGGTTACTGGGCCCCACCCTGAAGTCAGGGCTGGGGGAGGGGCTTGTCAGGGAGCGCCTGGTGACCAGGTCTCTACCCATGGGGCTAGGCTCAGCCTGAGCAAGCAACATGGGTTTGCCTTCCTGTGGGCCCACTACCTGCAGGAGGGGCCATACAAGTCAGGTACGTGATGCCATGGGCAGTGGCCGAAGGCGGGGGCCTTGGCGCTCTGACTCTGGCTTACCAAAGCGGTTCTTTGGACACGGAATGTAACCTCTGTGGTGGGGAAGGAGCCTGTACTTGTGTGTGAGGTTGAGAGGTACTGATCAGATATAGTTGGGCTCACCTCGACGCACAACATGGGCTATGGAAACAATCTCCTTGAGAGGGTCTGGACCTTATTCCACTCTGGAGTTGACCACGGGGAGAGGCACCGAGCTGCTGTGGGTCTACTCTTGGTGCCTGTGTGTTGGGGTTCTCCCCAGTAAATGAAAGGGTAGCTTCCCTGCGTCTTTGGGTGGGCGGACCGGCTCTGACGATTGTTTGTGCCTATGTGCTGAATGACCGTTCAAAGTATCCAACCTTCTTGGAGTCCTAAGTGGGGGTGCTAGAAGGTTTTCTAGCTGGGGACTCCTTTATTCTGCTGGGGGACTTCAATGCCCACATGGGTAATGACAGTGTGACCTGGAGGGGTGGGGTTGAGAGAAACTCTGATCTGAACCCGAGCGGTGTTCTGTTGTTGGACTTTTGTGCTAGTCATGGTTTGTCCATCACTAACACAGTGTTCGAACATAAGAGTGTCCATAAGTGCACTTGGCACCAACACACCGTAGGCCGTAGATCAATGATTGACTTTGTAGTCGTGTCATCTGATTTGTGGTCATTTGTTTTTGGACAATCAAAGGGAAGAGAGGAGCTGAGCTGTCAAATGATCACCACTAGGAGGAGTGGTTGTGCAGAGATTAGAGAAGGTGGGCCTGTGATTGGTAGGTTGCCGGTTTGACTCCCTGGATCAACAACATCCCAATGTTGATGGAAAATGTGAAACACCCACACTTGTCTCTACCCTTATCGTCTCCACTCTGGCCCCATTGAGCAAGACCCTTAACCCCACCATCTGCTACCAGAACAGGTCTCTCTTGAAAATGAGTCCTCGTGACTCAATGAGACTAACCTGCATAAATAAAGGTTAAATTAAAAAATTAATTAAAATCCTGGTAGTGACTTGGATCAGATGGTAGGGTAGGGGAAGATGCTAAATGATGGACAAGCCAGGTAGACCCAAAAGTGTAGTGAGGGTTTTCTGGGAACGCCTGGCAGAAGAAGATACACCATGCATCAAAAAGATCAACTTACACCTCCGGGAGAGCTTTAACCACATCCTAGCTGAGAAGGGTGACATTGAGTCAGAGTGGGCCATGTTCTGTGCCTCAGTTGTTGAAGTGGCTGTCTTGAGTTGTGGCCCCAAGGTTGTTGGTGCTTCTCACAGTGGCCATCCTCAAAGTCGGGGGGTGGACATCTCGGGTTAAGAAGGCTATCAAGCTGAAGAAGGAGCCCATCGGTCCTTGTCGGCCGCAGGGCTCCGGGGTGGATGAGATCCTCCCTGATTTCCTTAAGGCTCTGGATGTTGCAGGGCTGTCTTGGTTGACATGCTTTTGCAACATCACGTGGACATCAGGGGCAATGCCACTGGATTGGCAGACTAGGGTGGTGGTTCTCCTATTCAAAAAGGACCGGAGGGTGTGCTCCAATTACAGGGGCATCACTCTCCTTACCTCCCTGGTAAGGTCTATTCAGGGGTACTGGAGAAGTGAGTCAGGTCGTTGGTTGAACCTCAGATCCAGGAGGAACAATGCATGTTCCATCCGGATCGTGGAACACTGGACCAGCTCTTTACCCTCACTAGGGTCCTTGAGGGATCATGGGAGTTTGCCCGTCCAGTCTACATGTGTTTTGTGGACTTGGAGAAGGCATTCGACCGTGTTCCTCGAGGTGCACTGTGGGGTGGTGGTCTGTGAGTATGGGACTGGGGCCCGTTACTAAGGAATGTTTTGTCACTGCAGAAGTGGTGCGAGAGTTTGGTTCATGTTGCCGGCAGTTTAGTCAGACCCTTCATGGTGGGTGGACTCTGCCAGGCCCAGACCTCCTGCATCAATTTGAGGTCCTCAAGGTCTCCTGATCAGTACCTGGTTGCAGCATGTGACTAACTTCAGCTTGGAGTTATTATTGTTTTGATTTATTATTAATAAAATTAGGTTAGGTTAGGTTCCGGCTAGAAATAGTCGGACTCACCTCAACGCATCGCTCTGGCTCTGGAACCAGTTTCCTTGAGAGGGGTTGGACACTCTTCCACTCTGGAGTTGCCCCTGGTGAGAGGCGCCGAGCAGGAGTGGGCATACTTGTTGCCCCCCATCTTGGTGCCTGTACGTTGGGGTTCACCCCGGTGAACGAGAGGGTAGCCTCCCTTCGCCTACGTGTGGGGGGACGGGCTCTGACTGTTGTTTGTGCCTATGCGCCAAACGGCAGCGCAGATTACCCACCCTTTTTGGAGTCCTTGGAGGGGGTATTGGAGAGTGCGCCTCCTGGGGACTCCCTTGTTCTACTGGGGGACTTCAACGCTCACGTGGGCAATGACAGTGAGACCTGGAGGGGTGTGGTTGGGAGGAACGGCCCCCCTGATCTGAACCCGAGTGGTGTTCTGTTATTGGACTTCTGTGCTCGTCATGGACTGTCCATAACAAACACCATGTTCAGGCATAAGGGCGTACATAATTTTAGTTTTAGTGTTGGTGTAAATTTTCATACTTTTATACTACTATGCAAAAACTCAGGACAGTGTTACACTTTTACTATTTTATGCTTATGTTTATTAAATGTTTCAGTGTTTTAGTGTTTAAATGGTTACTGTTGCACCGAGGGACTGAGAGAAACGCAATTTCAATCCTGTGTATGTCCTGTACATATTGCAGTTCTGACAATAAAGTTGACTTTGACTTTGATATGTGCTCTTGGCACCAGGACACCCTAGGTCGCAGTTCGATGATCGACTTTGTTGTCGTCTCATCTGATCTGCGGCCGCATGTCCTGGACACTCGGGTGAAGAGAGGGGCGGAGCTGTCCACTGACCACTAATAATAATAATAATAATAATGAATTCAATTTATAACGCACTTTTCATTAATGAAAATCTCAAAGTGCTACAAGGTGCAACAGAATTAAATGTCAATAAAACAAATAACAAAACAATTAAAATCAATAACAGTATCAGCTAAGATCAAAAGTAGAATCATGAGGAGGTAGAGTATGCTCGGTTGAAAAGAAAGGTCTTCAAGCCGCTCTTAAAGTCAACCACAGACTGTGGGGCTCTCAGACAGTCAGGAAGAGAGTTCCACAGGCGGGGGGCAGCCACACTGAAAGCCCGGTCTCCCATGGTCCTTAATTTGGTTCTCGGAATGTGAAGGAGATTACTGTTCTGTGACCGCAGCGAACGGGTGGATGAGTATGGAATAAGAATATCCTTCAGATAATCTGGTGAAGTTCCGTGTAAGCATTGATGTGTAATGAGAGCAGTTTTGTACTGAATTCTGTAGGCGACAGGAAGCCAATGAAGGTTATGGAGAATGGGCGTAATATGTTCAAATTTACGAACTCTCAACAAGATCCTTGCTGCACTGTTTTGAATATATTGAAGTTTCTGAAGGTTTTTGCCAGGGATTCCAATAAACAGGGAGTTGCAGTAGTCGAGCCTGGAGGAGACAAAAGCATGGACGAGCTTCTCAGCATCGGAAAAAGTTAGGGATGGGCGAAGTCTGGAGATGTTTCGAAGATGGAAGAAGCAAGTTTTAAACAGATGCTTAATGTGATTTTCAAATGTAAGATTGGAGTCCATTTTTATTCCAAGATTAGTAACAGAGGTGGAGAGGGGGATGTCTTGTCCAGAAAAGGAAAGTGTTGTTATAGGAGATGTTTGTACCTGGTGAGGGGTGCCAATCAGTATGGCCTCAGTCTTGGAGCAGTTTAATTGAAGAAAGTTCTGATTCATCCATGCCCTAATTCATCCTTGTCCAAAAGACAATAAAGTTGACTTTGACTTCCGCACCTCTATTGTCGAGGCAGCTTATCAGAGTTGTGGCCGCAAGGTTGTTGGTACCTGTCTTGGTGGCAACCCTCGAACCCGATGGTGGACACCGGCGGTGAGGGATGCTGTCATGCTGAAGAAGGAGTCCTATTGGGCCTTTTTGGCCTGTGGGACCCCGGAAGCAGCAGATAGGTACCGACAGTCCAAGCGGCATGCGGCTCGGGTGGTTGCTGAGGCAAAAACTCGGGCGTGGGAGGAGTTCGGAGAGGCCATGGAGAATGACTTCCGTACGGCTTCGAGGCGATTCTGGTCCACCATCCGGCGTCTCAGGGGGGGAAAGCGGTACGCGACCAACACCATTTATGGTGGGGATGGCGTGCTGTTGACCTCAACTCGGGATGTTGTGAGTCGGTGGGCGGAATACTTCGAAGACCTCCTCAATCCTACTGGCACGTCTTCCACTGAGGAAGCGGAGCCTGGGGACTTTGGGTCGGGCTCTCCAATCTCTGGTGCTGAGGTCACCGAGGTGGTTAAAAAGCTCCGCGGTGGCAGGGCTCCGGGGGTGGATGAGATTCGCCCTGAGTTCCTTAGGGCTCTGGATGTTGTGGGGTTGTGTTGGCTTACGCGACTCTGCAATATCGCGTGGACATCGGGGGCAGTTCCCTTGGATTGGCAGACTGGGGTGGTGGTTCCCCTATTCAAAAAGGGGGACCGTAGGTGTGTTCCAACTATAGGGGGATCACACTCTTAAGCCTCCCTGGTAAGGTCTATTCAGGGGTTCTGGAGAGGAGGGTCCGTCGGATAGTCGAACCTCGGATTCAGGAGGAACAGTGTGGTTTTCGTGCTGGTCGTGGAACACTGGACCAGCTCTACACCCTCAACAGGGTCCTGGAGGGCGCGTGGGAGTTTGCCCAACCAGTTTACATGTGCTTTGTGGACTTGGAAAAAGCATTCGACCGCGTCCCTCGGGGGGTTCTGTAGGGGGTACTCCGGGAGTATGGGGTACCAGGCCCATTGATATGGGCTGTCAGGTCCCTGTACAACCGGTGTCAGAGCTTGGTCCGCATTGCCGGCAGTAAGTCAGGCTCGTTTCCAGTGAGAGTTGGACTCCGCCAAGGTTGCCCTTTGTCACCGATTCTGTTCATAACTTTTATGGACAGAATTTCTAGGCGCAGCCAAGGTGTTGAGAGAATCCGTTTTGGTGGCCTTAGAATCGCTTCTCAATTTTTTGCAGATGATGTGGTCCTATTGGCTTCATCAGATCGTGATCTACAGCTTTCGCTGGAGCGGTTTGCAGCTGAGTGTGATGCGGCCGGGATGAGGATCAGTTCCTCCAAATCTGAGGCCATGTTCTTGAGCCGGAAAAGGGTAGAGTGCCCTCTCCAGGTTGGGGAGGAGGTCCTGCCCCAAGTGGAGGAGTTTAAGTATCTCGGGGTCTTGTTCACGAATGAGGGAAAACTGGAGCGTGAGATCGATAGGCGGATAGGTGCAGCATCCGCAGTGAAGCGGGCGCTGTACCGGTCTGTCGTGGTGAAGAGAGAGCTGAGTCGAAAGGCAAAGCTCTCAATTTACCGATCGATCTACGTTCCCACCCTCATCTATGGTCATGAGCTTTGGGTTGTGACCGAAAGAACGAGATCTCGGATACAAGCGGCTGAAATGAGTTTTCTCCGCAGGGTGTCTGGACTCTCCCTTAGAGATAGGGTGAGAAGCTCAGTCATCCGGGAGGGACTCGGAGTAGAGCCGCTGCTTCTCCACATCGAGAGGAGCCAGTTGAGGTGGCTCGGGCATCTGGTTAGGATGCCTCCTGGACGCCTCCCTGGTGAGGTGTTCCGGGCATGTCCCACCGGGAGGAGACCCAGAGGAAGACCCAGGACACGCTGGAGGGACTATGTTTCTCGGCTGGCCTGGGAACGCCTTGGGATTCCCCCAGAGGAGCTGCTCCAAGTGGCTGGGGAGAGGGAAGTCTGGGCCTCCCTACTTAGGCTGCTACCCCCGCGACCCGACCCCGGATAAGCGGACGAAAATGGATGGATGGATTTAGAATTCTCACTTCAACGGGCGTTCCAGTTGAAATTTCTGATTTGGTCAGAAATTTCCAGTTCTGAGTACCAGTGGAATGCAGCAGTCCCCTCCTGAGCCTAACTGTAGTCTGGTTTCAAGCAGGGATGGATGGATGGAATGAGTCACAATTTAAAAACCACAGCCTTGTTTTTGGACCGTTCTGTAATGTATTCCAGTTTATGTAGCTTTAGTTCTGTCCTTATTTACAAGCCATACAATTTGTCAACTAATGTTTATATCAGTATTTCATAGCAGCTGCTTTTTAATAAAATTTAAATTCAGACAATTTTTTTAATAGCTCATGTTGATCCATTTGAGTAAGTGCTGGATGTAAAAGAGCCATACTTCCTCTAGTGCTCTTTGTAGCAATTACCCAGCAGGCACTCTGCTCTCACACAGAAGCTGCCTCTGTAATTACAGCCTGCTGGCACTGAAGGTCTCAGCAGACCCGACTTGTATAAGCAATGTACAGATGTCTCCACCTCAGTGTCTGCACACACATGCAAAGCTGAAGAATGTGTAGAACAATGCACTTACTGGAGACAGACACGGACATCTATGTGCAGAAAAACATGTTACATCAGCTGCGAGTGTAAAAATGTAAAGAGCCTGCTTCATGTCCTGTGGCAGCAACACTGATTCTCTACATGTTCAACATACATGTGGTAGTCATTACCTCCTCTTGTTGCAAAGAGTACTACTCAGCAGTGTGTGCATTTTCCTCACAACAGGTAGCAGAAAAACCTTCAGCTATTCTCTCTGGTCGTGGCTGGCTCATCCACAGAGCTCCGGGCTGGCGGTGCAGGCGGCATACAGATGAACGTGCAGCTGCAGGTCACACAGGGGTGAGCCAACACAACTTCTCACATCATCCACTCACTGCAGGTGGACAACTGGAACTTCAGTTTTAGAACATTTACTGAACAATAAAGTGCTTTCTTAATCAACCTTTATCACTACCTGTGCAATAACCTGCCACACAACCTGTGTAGTTTTTGTTATGTACATTAAATATTGTGCATTTAAGCTAATAGTATTACCGGTACCTGTGAAATAATTATTTATATTAATTAATCTGACTTGCACCGTTATATTCTACTCTGTTGTTCACAATATTTCTTTTGGACCTTGTAAATATATTTATTTTTGCTCTTGCTACTTTATTTTGTACGGTTATTGCTGGCTTTAGTATTTCTTGTTTCTTAGTCAAATTGGTTCTTCTCATCCTGAACACTTCATTGCATCCATGTGTTAACCTGCATAAGACAAATAAACAACATCTGCAACAGATTAATCTTTGTTGACCCAATTCAAGGTCGAAACCACAGCTAACTAACCTCAGAAACACAAAATGACTATATTTACCCAGGTTTACAGATATTAAGCTTTAACCTTGCGTAGAAATCGATGAGCATTATCCTCAAAACATGCTTCAAATATAAAACATCCTACAACCTTTAAAATCTTTACAATAACTCAGACTTGACAGAACACTAAAATGGCATTGATTCAGACAGTTTTACAAAAATAAAATTAGGAATAGTTTAACAGAGCCTTTTTTATAATGCATACTGAAAGTGTAAAATCTTTGCTTAAAATTTTGGCATCAGCTGTTAGTGTGAACCATAAGTTTTAGCAAAATATTTAAAACTCTAAACAGATTTTATTGAAACACTGAGGTTATGACCACTGAAGGAACATCTACCAGTACGCTTCGTTATCTTTAGGAGTCAATCCATTTGAAGATGGCCGCCACAGTTGATTGACGTTAGCAAACATATAAATGGCCGTAAGTTAGATACATTTACAAACATTGAGCAAAACTTGTTGTGGTAGTAGCTGAGAGACATCCTTCACATTTTAAATGAGCTCCAAGTCCTAAAAGCATCGAGCATGATCTTGTGCATCGATGTAACAGTATACATCAGTATGCTGATGTTCCTTGTCGCTGAGGGATTTGAACAGTGGATGTTTGTAGTTTCTGAGTTGAGTGTTTTTATGGACTGGAAATGAACAAGGAGTGTTGGTAAACCCAAATGTTTTTGGTGCAAGATATTCAAGTGGGTAGGAGCTACGCCGTGGAGAACAACAGAGATCTTAGTAGATCCTTTTCTGCTTGTTTGAGGCAGCACAGAGTGACGGACCCTTGCACGTGGAGAGAGTAATTTTATCCAACACAAGGCGCACCTGCAGGGTCAGGGGTGGCCATTAGGGGCCTTGGCCACCATAGGTTAATCTTCGTTCACCACAAGGGCCACCCCAGTCATTTGAGGAAATTATACTTTAAGCAATATAAAAACTAGAAAGAATAGTTTCTTCAATTGCTTGGCGTGGTCAGTTTACCATATGTGGCAGCGGCCATCTTGGATTTTGATGTGGCAGCCCAGTTTTCAGTTTCAAGCTTTCTTATGCCTAGATGCAGCTACACAGGAATATAAGTTGGTACGTTGCTTTTGTTTAGTTTTTTGGTTAATTATCCAGCTCACAAGGTTTACACATAAACATATATGGCAGCAGCCATCTTGGATTTTGATGTGGCAACCCAATTTTTCATAATTATCTTTTTTATGCCTTGATGCAGCAACAGACCAAAATGGAAGTTGGTACCTTGCTCTTTTTTTTTCTTCTTCTTCAAAATATCCAGCTCACCAGGTGAACAGACAATTAGGGTGACAACTATTTTGGATATTATTGTGGTAATCCATCCATCCATATTCTTTACACGCTTCTTCCTTTTTGGGTCACGGGGGTCACTGGTGCCCATGTCCAGCAGTCACTGTGTGAGAGACAGAGGACACCCTGGACAGATCTCCAGTCCATCACAGAGACACCTAGAGACAAACGAGACAAACAACCATTCACTGTCTCACTCACACCTAGAAACAATTTAGACTGACCAATCAGCCTAACATGCGTGTTTTTGGTCTGTAGGAGGAAAACGGAGTACCTGGAGCAGTAAGAATAATTACCAGAAAGCATTATGGTCACCCTTCAAGCACATTATTTCTTCAATTGAAATTGTTGAAGTTCCATGACTTTGTGGATTACAATATCCTGTCGATTATGTATAGAGCTCATAAAAATGAACTACCACTGAATATACAAATGTTTTTTGTCAAACGTACAAGTTGTTATAATCTTAAAGAAACAGAGATCTTTGTGAAACCAAAATATAGAACCAGCTTAAGGGGTCGGTCAACCTCAATCAAAGGAATTGATATTTGGAATAATCTGGAAACTGGTATCAAAAATGCTAAATCAATGACCATCTTTAAAAATATGATCAAAACAAATGTTTTGCAAAAATGTAAATGATAACAATATCGTGTAATAGATGTCTTCTTTGAAATTATTTTTCTTGGAATTATATGAGTTTTTTTTTTTCTTTAATCTGTAACCTATTAGATTTTTAAATTTTTTTTAAAATTATCTTTGTAATAGGGGGCAGAAAAAATAAGATCTTTTTCTTCTTTCTGCATCCCTTCATTTTACTTTTATACTGTGCGGTCTCAAATGTGAGATTGTTCTTGTGTTGTATTTAAAATGAATACATTTAATTTAAAAAAAATAAAAAATAACACACGCATGCAAGAAGAGAGCATGCTAACACCACACAGAAAGGCCCCCGGCTGGGATTTGATCTGGTGACCTTCTCACTGAGATGCGGCAAATCTACCAACTGAGCCATTGTGCCACGCAATAATAAAATAAAAATCTAGGGTGAAAGTTTCCTAAATACAGTTTCTTAAAGATGC
Organism: Garcialebias charrua; assembly: GCA_038048925.1. Taxonomy (NCBI): domain Eukaryota; kingdom Metazoa; phylum Chordata; class Actinopteri; order Cyprinodontiformes; family Rivulidae; genus Garcialebias; species Garcialebias charrua. The sequence continues at coordinate 38,081 of JBBPBX010024726.1, forward strand.
ACTAAAACCTGAACAGGTGACTGACTTATAAACATCAATATTTTCCATATTTTAATTGGTTTACAGTTTTATAACACTATAAAAGCTGCTGAAAATGCAAAGAGCACATCAAAACTAGAAGCCATTAATTAACAGAAATATATTTTCATATGCTTAGATGTAGACACACACCAAAATGAAAGATGGTACCTCATTATTTTTCCAGTTATCATAATCACAACACTTACAGATGGATGGACAGACATATGGATGGACTGACAGATGGATGGACTGACAGATGGATGGACAGACAGTTGGATGGACAGACAGATGGATGGACAGACAGTTGGATGGACAGACAGTTGGATGGACAGACAGATGGATGGACAGACAGATGGATGGACTGACAGATGGATGGACAGACAGTTGGATGGACAGACAGATGGATGGACAGACAGTTGGATGGACAGACTGTTGGATGGACAGTCAGATGGATGGACAGACAGTTGGATGGACAGACTGTTGGATGGACAGACAGATGGATGGACAGACTTGGATGGACAGACAGTTGGATGGACAGACAGATGGATGGACAGACAGTTGGATGGACAGACTGTTGGATGGACAGACAGATGGATGGACAGACAGATGGATGGACAGACAGTTGGATGGACAGACTGTTGGATGGACAGACAGTTGGATGGACAGACAGTTGGATGGACAGACAGATGGATGGACTGACAGATGGATGGACAGACAGTTGGATGGACAGACAGATGGATGGACAGACAGTTGGATGGACAGACTGTTGGATGGACAGTCAGATGGATGGACAGACAGTTGGATGGACAGACTGTTGGATGGACAGACAGATGGATGGACAGACAGATGGATGGACAGACAGTTGGATGGACAGACTGTTGGATGGACAGACAGTTGGATGGACTGACAGATGGATGGACAGACAGTTGGATGGACAGACTGTTGGATGGACTGACAGATGGATGGACAGACAGATGGATGGACAGACAGTTGGATGGACAGACAGTTGGATGGACAGACAGGAGGACAGACAGAGAGGACAGACAGGAGGACAGACAGGAGGACAGACAGGAGGACAGACAGGAGGACAGACAGGAGGACAGACAGGAGGACAGACAGGAGGACAGACAGGAGGACAGACAGGAGGACAGACAGGAGGACAGACAGGAGGACAGACAGGAGGACAGACAGGAGGACAGACAGGAGGACAGACAGGAGGACAGACAGGAGGACAGACAGGAGGACAGACAGGAGGACAGACAGGAGGACAGACAGGAGGACAGACAGGAGGACAGACAGGAGGACAGACAGAGAGGACAGACAGGAGGACAGACAGGAGGACATACAG